>DWLO01000587.1:0-19198 GCA_018245335.1 Dalla quadristriga | reverse complement strand
TCTGAGAGTTCTCCATAATGTTCTCAAAGGCGTGTGAAGTCTGCCAATCCGCACTTGGCCAGCGTGGCGGACTATGGTCTAACCCTTCTCACCTTGAGAGGAAACCCGTGCTCAGTATTGGGCCAGTGATGGGTTGTGATGATGACGATGATGATGAATAAAGCTATGTGTATATGTACTATGTCTATAATGTCCTTAATTATATTGTCAAGAAACTTATAAGTACATCTAAACTTTTACAATCGTTGCAAATGTTAGAAGGTGCGAGGGGGAAGCGAACCTGAAAACGTTGTTCTCAGCACCCGGCATACAATGTTCTCAATAAAATGCCACCATACATGCGATTGTCTCTTCAATAACTGTGCCCATACATCATGGCATTAGCGAGCCCCCGTCCAACAACTACCGCTCGGTGCTACGTAACAGCTGTGATGTCATTCAGAGATTTAGATTGGAGACAGGTGCCGAGCTTGGAGCCAACTTCGCCTTAACATTTGTTATTGAACGTAGCTTGCGAACTAATTTTAACTTCGTCTCAAATTGAAGTGGCTGCAATCCATAAGAATCGTAAAAAGACCTGGAGCGAATTCACCACTCTGCGTCTATGTGGATTGTAGTTAATCCGAGTGATGTTGAGTGGGTTCTAACAACAGTTTAACGTGCTCTCCGAAGCACAGTAACGAGCATAACATTTATAATGTGGCCACTGCCGCATGGACATCCGCAACAAACTGACTTGCACGAAGGAACCTTTACGCACTTCGTCATCAATTTTCAGCATCACCGGCCTACTACTGAGCAAGGGACTCCTCTCAATAGCAAAAAGGGTTACCGAATTACAGAAGGCCCCGGATGTTTGCCCGACATAATAATGTGTAGTTCAAATTGCATAATGGGTTTTGTTTGTAAACACGGTGTAGTTCACGGTTTCGCACATTCGTTTTGTTGCCTACCGGGTTATTTATTCATGTCGCCGAGCGGGTTATTTATACGCTTGTTATTTGTGTGTTATATTTAAAGAGCGTGAGTCTATCTGCATTGTTACGTATTTAATTCGCAAACTCAATTAAGCAAGTAGTTATTTTGTTAACGTATACACGTTTCCAATTATCGGTTTTCGATGTGCAGGTACGATTTGATTAAGTAGCTTGTAGTACGTAGCTTGCATAGCAATAATGGATTTATATCATTCTAACGTAATTTTTTTCGAAATAGTAGTATTGTTATGGTATTTATGTAGTATTGTCTTACAATTATTTATCATCTAGATATAGTCTTACGCCGTCTAAATGGAGTTTGCCTTTTTCGTAACATAAGTAAATTAACCTGTAAATTTTAGGAACTTGGGGGGGACACTAATGCCTGTGCTAAGACCTTAGAGCAAAGAATACTAGCTAAGATAAACCGAGAAGGTCGTGGCGCTACCGTAACTTTAAGATACCTACTCGTAGGTTATGTTATAAGTCAGTAATCTTAACTCCCTACTGTGAACATTCGTTTGTTTGTTTGGTAAGCCTTCACGGCTAAACCATAAAACTGAACTTCATAGAATATGGTATGGAAATAGTTTGAGTCACGGAGAAGGTCATAGGATACTTTTAGACCCGAATATATGTGAAGATCCCGAGGTAATGACTTCTAAAATTTTACGCGGGTGAAGTCGCGGGCAACAGCTAGTTATTAATAAATAAATAAAAATGCTGACTGTAAAAGCTGATTAACGAAATACAAACATTTTAAATGGTATATTATCGCCCTGGTTGTCACCAATGCAGTCCGTGTATAAGAGCTCATAGAGAAGTAAGTTATTGATTACATAGCCAATAGTCGAAGAATTCTGCTGTAGACAGTGCCGTGAGATTTTTATGTAGGTTTAGTGAAGCCACAGCAAGTCAAAATTCATTTTCGATAACATGAAGTTAATGACTTATCTAAACGATTACATTGTATCAATTTGAATACCAGTAAGTGCAAAAGTCTACAGCGCCCTCGCCAACCCCTTGAAACTCATGTCATTAGAGAGAGCCACCGATAAACTTAACAGACTTAATTAAACTTTGTGCAGTTTATAGTCCAGTTATAGTCAACTCGAGACAAAATATTTTGAGCACCTATGCGTGCTTACGGATATTATGGGACAGTAAATTAGCACTAATCATTCGCCCCTGTTTGTGCAATTCATATTCTTCCATCAGTATATATTTTATAGGTTGGTTTAGAAAAAACCCATACCAACCAAGCCAACCAATGAGAGAGTGCCGAACTGCCGACACCTAGTAAGACGGAAGAATAATGATTGTTTTGATAGAGTGATAACTTAATGACTGCAACAGATAAAACACAATAAGGAACAGAAACATGAAGTTCAAAATAACCGGTAGTTATGTGAACGCTAAGCTAACCTACCTAACCTAAATCTTGTGAAACGTTCGGTTTGCCTTGACAACATGTTCGGAATCTTGTTTATGCATTACATACTTGCAGCTTGCAGTTAATTGCGGCGAGGCACGTTTACCGTAAGTACTCGTATATCACTAGCACGCGTATGATGTTTCCTTTCCCTATTCTACCAGCAATTCTAGAATCACAAATGTAAGCAATAATACAATTTTAACTTTCGTAACTATTGTAATTCATTTCACATAATTACAGTTTTATCTCGTATCTTATATGAGCATATTCTTAGCACTAGGACAGTTGCAAACGCGTCTGCTGCGGACTGTCGTGCTAGATTCGTCCGTAATGTCGCTCTCTTTTCACAACCAACTGCGGGTCAAAGCAATGTATATATTCATAAGATATAATCAACCGGGACTTATACGACACGAGAGCGTGCTACTATTTAGTATTTAATTTTAATCGACATATTAACATATAATTGTACATGCTTACGTATAATTAACAATATGAATCTACTTAAAATATTTATCAATGAAAAATATAATTGCTTACGCAAAGTATTATCGAATTAGCAAATTTTGCATCTTAAAATATAACTGATCACTTTATTTATATTTTACTCCATCTCGTTTAAATTCCGTTGGTTCTTAGACGTCAATCAATTACGTGTAGACTCGTATACACACGTGCTATACATACTGCGCAGCTTAACTCTTTAGCAACCAAGCAATTTCCTTGAGGCAGGGTAATTTGATTGGGAGTGCTATTACAGGCTGATGCCTTAATAGCTCTCAATTACTATACATCCGTTTATACACTGCTACACAGCGTATAGGTTGTTCATCTTCATTAACTAATTACTGAACCCAACTAGAGTCGAGCTATGTGCCACATTGGCCAAATGCGATTTGACAGACTTCACACGGCTTCTCACGCCGCTTAAGTGATATTATGTTTAACTGTTATAAGGCGAACGTAACGTAAGGTTTATGCCTGGAATTCGAACGAAGTCGGGATAGTCAGATTCATTTATTTTGCTAGGTAAAAATAACACAAATTAAGTAGGTACTTAGTCCTTAATTAAGACAGTGAATATAACGCTATAGTTTTGCGCTAATTATATGAAACAAATTATTAATTCAGTTAATTGCCCGATTTTTGACTACGAGGTATTATTTTGTGTCGATACTAGTATATTTTATGTTAGATTTATGTTTAAATTAAATGATGTGTGTACTGTGTCTATAATCTATCACGGGGCTATCTATCCCTTAACCTGTGCCTGAAACTCTTTTTTTTTTTTTATTCGGCTTGGTGACGCTGTAAAGGCCAGTAGGGCCGATAGCAACTGCCCATTCGAAAAAAAAAAACATTTTTTATGACATTGCCCTTAATTTCAAGATGACAATTGGAATTATTTCTTTCCAGCACCAGTTCCCGGCGATGCAGGACCTCAAGATGGGCGGCATGCTGTACCTCGTGGGAGTGTTCTTCTTCAAGTGTGACGGCCGCATCCCCTTCGCCCACGCCATCTGGCACTTGTTCGTAGCACTAGCCGCAACCGTACACTATCTGGCTATCCTGCGACACCTCTTCCCCGAACTAAAAACTTAATGAAGACTGCCATTCGACCTTTTCAATATCCGTTAGAGCTCTCTACGCTATTTTTGTACCTCGATTCTATTACGTGCCCGCAAATCAGTAATTCACTTACTGACGGCCCGCAAATGTCAGATGACAATTGAACCTTCCATCGCCGCTCCCGGTGCGGCGACGCTACTTTACTCACATATGGAGGCACTTGCTAACAAAAGGCGTAGTATTATTGAATTGATGTTACCTTAGTATAGAGCTGTTACATTTTACAATACGTACTCTCAAATCGGTTCGAAATCTTCCTGTGGTCTTTGAAATTCCAGCGTATTTTATCAAATTTTCAGAAAGCGTCTTGGACAGGATTTCGTATGCACCGATATTGTCTCCTAGAGACGTGGTCTATAACGTGTTTTCCTATTTCTAGGTGTTAGATTAAATAAGTCATATTTGAAACTGGATTAAATAATAGACGTATTCGTAATTAGCATATCTGTTTGGATCCACTAGCCGTTTGATATTCTCTAGCCTTTTCATATATTTTTGTAACTGTCAGTTGTTAATAGAACAACTTACTTGTATTTGCTATATTTTCGAGAAGTAGAGTGTGATTTTTGTGGGTAATATTTTCACAGTCGTGTACAATTAGAACAGTTTGGAATTTTACGATACCATTACAAGCTTATTGGTATCCTTGATGGCGCGATAAAACTCACGCTCGGCTCGTTCAGCCAAATAGAAACGGATGATTGTAACGTGTGTATATTTTGTAAATTATTGTTGAATCTTATTGTATTGTTGTAGTCTTCGTAGTCGTATCTCAGAATCTCGAGACCAATCCAACCCTTTTTAGAGAATTTAACGTGTATTGGGGTTTTTAGAAACTTTTATAGCTATACTTATACGAATCCAGTTTTTCAGCGAGACCTTTTATACACCTCATGTGAATTTTTCCTTAGATATTAGTTTGTTGTTCTATGGATGTACGTCTTAGTGTAGTTAAATATTATATAGCGAATTTACGATTTATAAAACTCATATTCATAGTTATCTAATTCAATATTTATTTTTGTATTTTAATTTATTGTCTCTCGTGTTAGACATAATATATTATGTTTGAACATATTTTATTTATGATTTAATTGATTTCTATCATTCTAGTATTATAGAACTCAGTAGACTTCCATAACTTTTGAAGTGCGCTCGGTACCTAGTTAGAAGTGTTGCGATGCTAATAATAATAGTTCCGAATATTTGGTTAAGTCCGTGTAATAGGTATATGCACTGTACTTATTATGTATCACTTCTGTGTGTATAATTGAGGTGAAATAGTCATCAAATACATACTTGTGCATTTAGCAGTTTAGGAGCGAACCGCTGACGAATTTGAAATGTTGGTGTCAGTGCGTTCTGCCATTCACTCACTCAAATAAGGGGGCTTAATTACTCATCAATTTAATTTTAATTTCATCAAATTCAATTCCCGACAAAGAACGTCGTTAGAAATTTTATTACGCTATAATTTTATTATCTGGTGTACATTATATAATTTTATATTGTATACCAGATACATAAACCTTCAATATTCTGAAATTAAAATTAAAATTATTCGCGTTGAATGCAACATTGAAAATAATATGGGGAAGCATTCAGGACACATTTAAGTTTCCTGTCGATGGACTCAATTTATCATTGTGCGCAAATCCATCTATTCTAGTCAGATAGATTATTAATGTATCTTGTTTACATTTAGCTTGATAGACGATGTAATTGATACTGTAAAATTTTATAATTTATCAAATCCCAGTTGTGTATCCTACACTAGAATTACAATTCCTTTACTTGAATTTCAAATATATTCTTTAATTATTCGAGGTGATCACCATTAATGTAATCCGATGTTGTAAGAGTTAAGTGTCAGGAGCATTGTTCTCTGTTGTGTCGTAGTGTGACTATCGGAAGTCTGGAAACTGGGCCGCGGTGACATCGCCGGACGTATGTAGGCCACTCGAATATTCATACGCAGGGCTTACCGGGCTACGTATTTTCTTGTGAATCTCATTATATTATGTTACGAAATACATTAACTACCTTTTCACTGCCATGCCATTTCTTCAACTTTTAAGACGCACCTAGCGGCTTGTCATCATTCGGTGTTAGAGCTCGAACATACGTGACTGACAATGTGGTTGACGACAGCTGTCGACTGCAGTTCGGGCTATTGGGCGGTTGCCGTCGCGTGCAGTCGAACGTCATAAAGGCAGCATTTTAAAGTAAAAAATCCTCGACGTTAGCCAGTCCATTAAAATCGAGGGGGTGCCGAAGGCAGCAGTGTGTCGCAGTTTGCCGTTGCCATTAGTTGATGCTGTTTAACTGCACGTGACGGCAGCCGTCTACTGCAGTTCACGCTGTTCGGCGGATGTGCAGTTGCACGTGCAGTCACGTGTGTACGAGCTCCTAGGCGTAACGCAAGACAATTACGATAAGTCCTACAAAATTCCAAGGAATACGGAAAGATTATCCATCAGCGTTGTGATTCTGTACCGACGGCGGTCATGCGTTACGCTTTAGGTATATGATATACCAGTAACTTGACAATTTCTAGTCATAAATTTGCTACAACTTAGTGCAAATTAGTGTGATGAAATATATTATTTTTATGCGTTAATGTATGGAGTTTATTATTTTAGTATTTCAATGGTTGAGTTTAGTGGGCACATCAACCTTATCAGTTAGCCAAGGTTGTCACAGGGTATAATCGATACAAACGAGACGTGGTTGCACAAAATTTTGTGAAATTTCATTAATTTTAAACTTTAAATGAACGTCATGAAGCTAAGAAGTTATGTTTTAAAAGTAATTAAAATCATTTAAATATTAGCATGAAGTCATGAAATATCAAAATTCGTAAAACCAAATTTTATTCATATGGGTTATGGAAATATTTATCTTCTAAGAGGATTTTAACATAGTGCATAATGAGTGTATGAGTGAGTGCGTAGTTATTTTTTATTATCGATCTGGTTTTGTAATAAATACCTATAGTATAGTATGAACTACCTTCAAGTGGGTTTGGTTGGTTGGCTTTTAATACTGAATCTCATACAGTCAAAATTATCGTTACCGACTGATTTATCAAATGCATTTATTGGTACTTGCTAGAAATGTTCACACTGATATTTTGTCTGCCAATCCGCACTTGGCCAGCGTGGTGGACTACGGCCTTACCCTTCTCACCGTGAGAGAAGACCCGTGCTCAGTATTGGGCCGTTGATGGTTTGTAATGATGATGATGGTGATTTATTTCAATACTACAGATTCGTTTGTTATGCGCCCTAAACCCGATTGCTATTATTGTCACAAGTCTTCCAAAGAGTTTTTGATGGTAGGTTTTACCTACTGAGGAATTATTGCTTAGTAACGGATTTGACATTCCTTTTTTACTGTACCTTCCTACATTATATTTAATGCAATGAAGTTTTTTTAAATATTCTCCTTAGTATAAGATTGGTTTGATTTGCATCATAACTTCCTACGACAGACGTCCACTGTGTTTATATATTCGCACCTTACATAATGTATTTATCAACCGATATGTAATTGTGTCATCAATCCGTGAGCGTAGTTTATTTTGTGTGAAATTTTAAACTCTTCATTATTGTGGACGACTTGATTTATAAAAAGTGTGATGCAAATTTCGCCATTACCCAGTCATAGAATTGTTATAGTTATAGATATATTCATATACAACATTTCTTTACGTACCTACTAGTAGATTATTAGAATTTCCTCAAATTATATTAGGTACGTAAAATTTAGGAATACCTACCTGAGTTAGGATTCGGGATTACTGCAGTCTACAGATTTGTATATAATGATAGTAGGTGGGGAGCTACATATTTTGATGTATTGTGTTGTATTACTGTATGTACTTTATAAAATTTTAATATTGTAGTGTATAAGTTACTTCGTCTTATTAAATACCTACTTACTTGTTCTAATAATTACCTACTAAACAAGGTAACGTAATTACGTCTACGCTTTTCTACATCCTTTTAGATCTTTCTGAAAATTTAAATGTCATCTTACTAATATTATATTCAAAAACCAGTTTGTTTGCTTGTTTGATACGTCTTCACGGGTGTACTATAGAATCAACCTTAATAGAATTTGGTAGAGTTTGAGTCATGGAGATGGTCATAGGATACTTTTGATCCCGAGGAAATGAAGATTCATAAATTTAACGCGGACGGAATCGCGGGCAACAGCTAGTATTATATAAATATTAAATTAAATTAATATTCCAGTTTTCGGTGACGCAGTACTTGGTACGTACCTATGAAATTGATCAAAATTAATGGTTTAACTTTTTTTTTATGATACTATTTATAGCTGGCAGCTGGCTCTTTGAAACTAGGCTAGCTTATTACAGTTAACTGTCCAATATATTGTTTGCAACTTTGTATTAAGAATTCCCTTCAAGGTTTAACCAAAACGCAAGTACATTTAATGAAATGAGGGCCGTTAAGTCCGTAAAATATAAATAAAAAATCGATAGACGAAGTAGCAATACTCACTATTTGTGTATAATTATGAGTACCTATTCAAATACAATTTACTTTGCTTCGTGAAGACATGTGGTATTCTGTATAAGTGAAAGATGTCTTTAATTAAGGTAAACTATAAGGTATAATCCGGTATAGGTATCACTTCTTATTGAGTAAAGCCAGTGATGTTTGATAGATGTTTAGATTTGTGTATAAAATGTATTGGAGATATAAGTTGCCCAGTAATAGTAATGTTTATGTACCAAATATTTTTAGATTTAATGTTACCAAACAGGCGAATTTCCCCTTTTCCGTTTTAAGTAGGTACTACTTGCAGGATCTCTGTGTAAAAACATTTCATAAATGTTACCTTTCATATTGGACCCTCATATAGTTTTGTAGAGGTTTTTTGGGAAGTCAATAAAAGTTTTACATTTCATATTGTGTTATTATTTATGTAAGCCACACGACAACGAGTATATAAATGGTTAGTGATTTACGTAGTTACATTGAAAACAATTGTTTTTTTTTTACATTTTTGACACTGTTTTGATGCCTAGAAGATTTAGACACTTTTCCATTATTCTAGCAGTTATTTCACATAGCATTAAACGCTTATATAATATCTTGACAATATTGCCACTTTTATCTTTTTCCACACAATAACACTTGTCATAGAACTCTGAGAAGGCTGTTGAGACTTCGTACAAATATTCACATAGACTATGCAAATATAGATCTCCAGCTACTTTAAGGATAACCTCCGGGAACCTAAGGAGTACTTTACCAAGTTTCCATTCAGCATCATGGGAGAGCTCTAATCCCGATTGTTGAGCTTCAGCTAATAATTGATCTATGGAAACCTGTGCTGTTCTTACGATCGACCTGATGCGAGTCAAGGCATACAACAAGTACACTGCTGTGTTACCGCGGTCATCTAACATTTTGTCAAATGAAAAGACATAAGCATTTATTCTGTTTTGGCAGAGGTCTGTGTACTTAATACAGCCATAAGCTATAGCTTCTTGAGCTTCCTTCAATTCTACAGGAGTCAAGATTTTATCACGACCCTTTTCCACCAGTTTATCCATTGCTCTTTTAAGGCCTTCGTCTAGAAGAGAACTAAGTTTGATTGTATCCCCGGACCGGCTTTTAAATTTTTTCTTATCTTCGCCCAACACTACTCCGAAACCAACATGTTCTACAATTCTTTGGTCTTCCTTGATGATGCCAGCTCTCTTTGCACAAGCCTCAATAATCATAAAGTGAGTGTATTGGCCAGCATCAGTTACATAAATGACCCGCTCTGCTTTTTCCTCCTGTATTCTTTGTTTTATAGTAGCCATGTCAGAGGTATCATAAGTGTATCCTCCATCTGATTTGACAACTGTAAGTGGTATTCTGTCATGTGTCTCAGACTTTCCCCACATTATTAACCTCCCTTCATCCTCTTCGAGAAGTCCTTTATCTTTCAATTCTTGAACGATAACATTCATCCTACTGTGGTAGAATGATTCGCCCCTATCAATTATTCCAATATCTAGGCGGTCATAAATTTTCTGAAAGTCTTGCCGAGACACGTCACAGATCAGTTTCCAAGCTGCTAAATAATCAGGATGACCAGACTGAAGTTCCACAACACAAGCATAAGCTCGCTTTTTGAACACTTCATCTTCATCAAAACGTTGCTTTGACTCCCTGTAAAATGCTTGGAGATCAGAAATAGGCGGAGCTTGAGATTTAAAGTTAGGGAACTTATCTTGCATATGAGCAATTAGCATTCCAAACTGAGTTCCCCAGTCACCCAGGTGGTTAATGCGCAGGACATCATGGTTCAAGAACTCCAAGATTCGGCATATACTATCCCCAATAATTGTCGATCGCAGATGGCCCACGTGCATTTCCTTTGCTATATTTGGTGAAGAGAAATCGACTAATATCCGTTGCTTTTTAGTCTGAGGTGGTGTGACTCCATGAAGAAGGATACTGTTAAGTACATGTTCAGCAAACTTCTTACTGAGATATATGTTCAAGAAACCTGAACCGGCTACTTCAATCTTCTCTACTAAAGGGGATGTTGGTGATTTATTGAGAATGTTGTTTGCAACCTCTCTAGGATTTGATTTTATGTTCTTAACCTTTAACAGCTGAGATATAGACATTGCAGAGTTGCACTGATAGTCTCCAAACTTAGAGTTATTGCCAGATAAAGTTATGGCTATCGGTGGGTTTTTCAAGTCAGGGTAAGCAGATACAATAGCCACTTTGAATATGTTGTTAAGTTCATTGAGCACCGATATATTACCCTCAACGGAACTAAGGTCTGATATTAAAGTAGGCAACTTCTTCGATTCTTCCTTGGGCACTTGGTACGAGCACTCTGCTTTGATGGCATTTTCAAGTACGACCAAGCGATGATTTAGCTTTTCATTTTCAGAAAGCAGCGCATCTAGGCGTGGATCGCCGGCGTAGCTTAAATCGCCTTTGGAAAGTTTATCCAGTTCATCTTCGATGGCTCTAACCTCTCTATCAGTCCTGGTCAATCGTTCTTCCAAAGTTTTTTTGCTCATATTGGATATTTTTGAGTCATTCATGAAACACTATGAAATAAATACTTAAAGCACTTGGAATTCCTCTTATACTTCGAACAAGTCACAGATTTTCAACCCTTGCCAAAAGGATTTTTGTTATTTATTAGGTTAACTTGATTCAAGCAAGTTTCAAGTATCAACGTCGCTGACTGTCGCTGAGTGACAGCAATGTCAGACTCAGAATAACATTACTGACAACCGGTACGGTCATCGTTACTTATGATGTATTCAATGACACGTATACGTGTAAAAAAACATTTTTTTTTATTAAACAATACAATAAATTACTTCCATTTGCTTGCTTCTGATATAGCATTTTACATTGATGTTCCTAGGTTTTGAAACTTTTAGCCTGACGAACCTCTTTTTAATTTATCAGACTACTGCGAAACTTTTGTAATGTCTAAATTTTATTGCGAAATCCTACGATTTAATTGGCGAACCCATAGGAGTTTGCGAACCACACTTTGAGCAGTATCAAAACCGTATTAAAAAGTATTTGATGGCTCTATGGTTCCGTTACCATGGGCACCAAGGTCAAACAAATAGCGCCAAATGTACGTTTCAAAAGTCTCAAGTGAAATATGTTTTAATAGTTAAAATCCAAGACATATATTTTTGTAAATTTTATAAATACTGAGCCTTTTATTACATAATTCATTTATGACTAAAATTTGTTTACATATACAAATTATTTCTTGGGAAATATAAAAACCTGACACAAAAAGCGTATCAAATTATTATTCTCATGGCTAAGGAATGGCACTTAAGCAAAATGGGTTCGATTATGCAGACAAAGACACGGAAACACCAATCTGGCTCGAAGAGCTTACCAAGTAAGTTTTTGATATCTTTACCACTTATTCATGTTGCAAGTTTCTGATATGTAGCATTTAAAATCCACAATCTAGGTATTTTAAGATTCTACTCAATCTCTTTATTTCAGGGAGATGAAAGAAACACACATAGTTAATAGTAGCAGTGATGCGTCTCCCACCTACCGGGCCCCGAAACAGAAATTTGGATATACAAAAAGCGAAAATCACAAGTAATTTAAAATGGTGTCTTCTTAGTGAAATATAATTATTTATTAATGCTTATTTATATTGCGCGTGTCGTACCGTACCACCGCTACATCCATTTCTGCCGAGGTGTGGGTGCCGGTTAGGCTGTGAGGCTCAGTCCTTCTCAGTGATAGCAAGTATAGCAAAGCATTTGTGATACTTCAAATGGGACGAATGCTTACAAACAATTGCTAATATTTAATCACAGGACTAACTTCCACTAACAGTCCTCCAGTCCCACAGTCCTGTTTGGCTGCAACCCAAAGTGACCCATTGCACGGCACGGGTCTCTCCTCTTAATTGATAAGGCCTGGAGCGTACTCCACCACGCTGGTTCAATACGGGTTGGTGGAGGGGTTACTGGCCAACCCAAGTGTCGGAAGTTTTTCAGGCCGGCCGAAGGCCTCTGACATGGCTCTACGACCGTTATCTAATGATAAAAATCGGGACCTACGGCTTAATGTGCGCTCGTAAGCACGGAAGCGCTCAAGAAATGTTGCCACTAGCGGTCACCCATCCAACTGCCGGCCGGTACCTGAGCGGCTTAACATTCTCAGTCAGTTACGATTGTCTTTCCCCGCGTGACCACGAGCACAGTCTTGTTTATTAATCAATTAATATTTATATGAACACTTAATACAAACAGGACGAACTAACAACCAGTCTCTCGTACAGTCCCATTCGAGGTTTGTCACTGAGGCCCATAGGCGGCAGTGGATGGTGAGACTGCCTGTCCGTTTGCTAATTTCATCACATAAAAAATATATCTAAAAAGTGTGTAGGTGCAGTACAAACTTGTTGGCATCGTTTTAGACTAACTCGGAGGACATCGCTCGACACGTCGATGGATCTGCTGCTAAAGCCGCATGTGCATTCCAGCGCACACTCTGCCGGCACGTTGCGCCGAGGCAACGGTGAGTTCAACATAGATCCATCCATTAGCCTTAGAGCTTCTCTGCTGGATATTCATCCATCGACTCACAATAAACACACACTCACACACAACTCACCCACCCACACATAGTACATATACATACATTTGTTTTATTTTCAAATTACTAATACTATTATGTCATCTTTAATCATAATGTTAAAGTTATTTTTAATATTATTTATCTTAAAGTACATTATTATTACTAGTTGTTACTTTCTCGCAACAAGATGTATTTACTTATACGAGAGGGCGAATCCTAGCTTCCCAGAACACAAGGAATCCTAGTGTGGGAGCTAGTGCCTCTGAGGTTTTTGTTAAAATAGGTTTATTAAATAAACCTTTCATTTCCGATCATTTCATTTCATCCATCACGAGTATCACAACCCACCGTTTTCTTCACGTCCAATCATATAGAATGAATAGAATAGACAATGATATAGAATCATAAAACATTTACCTATTTCTTTTTATTTATTGATGAAGGGCTAATATACAGGCATACCTACAGCCTCATGGTAAGTAAGTGGTCAACGACGTCAATGCGTTGCTGTCTCTGAAGGAGAGCTCTATTTACGCTTAATTTTTTTTAAACCCCTTGCCATAATCCTCTAAGTAAACCTTAGAAGGAAGATCATTCCACAATTTCCACGTGCGCGGTAAAGTAGTATCCCATAGTAGTATCAATAAGAAACCTCAGTCAGACCCGTGTTCCTAGGCTGTGAACTAGTTCCTTTGCCTAGTTCTGCGCTGTAGAGCGTAACTCGGCGGACTGAGTGTAACTCTATAAGCTGAGCGTAATCTGAGCGTTGTCTGACTTTGAAAGTGTCCATGGACAGTAGTGGCAACTTCAGACCACTACAGCTTGGAGAAACTTTTTCAGGCTACACCTTAAACGGCCATAGGAAATACAACAATGGCAACAAGCTGGACTGGGGGGATTCACCTGTTGGGGTGTCCAATGACTTCCTTTCGGACCTACTGCCGCACTACGTGACGCCGCGCCACCGCCGCATGAACACCGTCATCGATGAGGACTTCCACGACGTTATACTGGGCTCGAGTAAGTTGACCCTGCTCTGTCCGACGCCCTCTAGTCACGCAACTTGATAATTTTTTATACTACAAGCGGTCATAGCCGATAGGTTAATGTTCAGCGACTCAGGTAAGATTTTATCGAAAGACTCGCTTTAGCAATTGCGCTCTTCATTATCTTCATCATGACCTCAAAGCCTCACAAAGGCGAGATAATTAAACGCACATGCATGCTAACATCATTTTATTTTCACCTTGGATCCATCAAATTTACCAGCTTGTTACGTGCCGACTCTTATGGGATTGGAGAGCGTTAGCCGCTTCATCTCTCTGCGACTTTGCAACAGCCGACTACTTTTGTGAGTCATTTACTTTAATGTATCTAGACAATTATGCACTCTATTTCTATCGACTTTTTGGGGTCGTACAACGGTCTTCTGCGCAATGCTTACATAAATTGCATAATACATTTTGTCACAGGACGTCAAGAATTAAATCATCGCCGAAGGATACTGTCAAGAGAAGCATCGTTGAACCACGGGCTGAAAAAACCTTCAAAGATAAGTTCGTCCGAGAAGCCAGCTTCGCTGATATCGGTGCCAAACAAAAACGCGCAAGAGGAGAAAACAAAGAACGAATTTATCATACCCGAACTGCCAGATGGAAGGCTGTTAGAACTGAAGATATTCAGCAACTGGGGCGATAAGTCCTTAGTGGGATTGAATGGTATAGAACTGTTCGATTCTAATGGAAAGGTCGTCGCTATCGAGAAGGTGTGACCTAGGTTTATGTACACATCACATAGGCACCTGCTTTAAATGATTATTTCATGCACCACGTGTCTAGGTGGACCAGATACGTGTATTTCGTTCTGTGGCTTGTTCGACGTTTCGTTCCACAATATTCATCTGTTATTGTTATTAAATCTTCAAAGCATAACTTCAAAAATACCACATAGATCAAAGTACCTCATAAATAAAACAGCTTCGATCAATAAGTCCAACCAGAATGGAATGTACTTCCCTTCGGAATTCCCGTCTCGATGATAAGGTAGCCGATTATTGATGTCTGTTGTGCTTTTCGGTGATTCGTAATTATTTTGTGTTATTAATGTTTTTTAACACTGGTAATGAAGACACTCAAGTATTTCATTTTTTTTAAATCACGAGTCAGATTGAACCTACTACTTCTGCATAATTACCAGAAATATAAAGCTTTTCGTTCTTTACCATTCTCGTTGGCGGGAGCATCTTTGTTACTGATGGAGAGGTCGCAGGTTCAAATCTTGCTCGCGGTTGAAATTTTAATAGGGCTAAAAAAATTAAAAACGTCGTAATATTGTATCGAGGACGATGTTGCCATGTTGCGTCAGGTGTGGTCAGACTCGGAGAGCGGCGATCACTCGAAGTACGGGCGCGCGGAGAGTCTTGCGGACGGCACGGTGCGCACGCGCGACGATCGACATCTGTGGATGGCGCCGGCGCCCGCCACCGCGCCCGTCTCCGTCAGCGTGCTGCTCGCTAGGAGGACAACGCTCGCGTTACTTAGGATTTGGGTAAAAAATATTAATTGAACAATTACTTATTGCTCTAAAGGTCTGCAGAGGCTGCAAAGCTGCAGTTTCAATACACTTCAGTGAGCGCTGTCAGACGGGTTGTCTGTCCCTGAAACATTGTCGTGCCCCCCCCCCCTTAGTATTCCATGTTTTGGGTGGTGCATGGCGGTCAGACACAAAGCATAATTAATGCTCAAGTCTGCATTATGCTTGCATTATCGCTGCTGATTAATCTGCCAAACAAAAGCTTCACTGCCAATACGCTTCGGAGTCGTTGGAGTTGTGTACGAAGTGGATCATAATCTAAATTACACTTCGTAAGAAATGCACCTGAATGATTGAGATGCACACTCCTTGACCCTTTTCTAGGTCTTTCTGTTCCCTATAATTTTATTGACATATGTATTGTAGAACTACAACAAGTCTCGGATATACTCTAACCGGGGTGCACGGCTGGTTCAGATCAAGTTGGACGATCAAATCATCTTCTATGGAGAGATAGCGCGCTCAAGCGGGGAGCTCAAAGGGGTTCTGCCTTCATTCGGAGACGTGAGTATATGAAATTGCAGGAACGGGGTAAGATCAAATGTCTCACCGAATCGCCGAAAAGTACGTCCAAAGTAGATTAAACAGGTACGGAGTCGGACATTAGGTGAGGGTTTTATCTTAGTTGTTTCTTCATCTTATCCTTTTTAATTTCAGCTTAAAATAGAATAATTATTTATCGTTTTCCTTCGACTACGACTGATTCGACATTCACAGACGATCCTTTTCACGAAGAAGCCGGACATCTTGGAAGCGATTCTGGTCAACGACAAGAACTTTCAAGCGTTGCTCAAAGAAAACGACCAAGACCACATCGACGTGGTAGAGAAACGTCCTCCGACCGCCAACGACAGCAAGAACAGTGCCAGCCCTACAAGCGTGGAAGCAGCAGTGTGCGGTGAGATGGAGACGAAATACGTCGCGAAACAAATTAAACTGACTCTCATGTCCAACTGGGGGCAGAAGCATTTGATTGGTCTCACAGGTAAGCCGTGTTCTTTTATCTGAGGTTTCAGAGTACCAATGCAGGCAGACCGATCAACTGGTGGCGGTTTTAAGCATTTTAACCAGCAACCTGTTGACGCCTGACATCAACGAAATTCTCCGACAATTCAACCACGAACTAGTATTTTCTTCTGAGAGCTCAGCTAAATGCTTCGTGCTAGTGCAAACCACACCACATCCTTCTGCGTTAACCATAAAAGCTGCGGCATAACATGTAAATATTTCTCTTAAAAAATAATTACTCCCAGCTCCTGAGGAACCTGAATCGGCCAGAATTTTATATCTACGCTACAACCGAAACTTTTTCTGAAGGTATCGACGTGCTTTGCTACACCGAAAGCGTGCCGGTGCACCGGGCGTTCGCCTACGTGTCGCTTATAAGCGTCGAGCAGCCACACAGCCCTCTCCTGGACTGCAAGAGTCTGTTCAACGGCAGGAACATCTCCACGGAGCTGGAAGACATGTGGTGCACGAGCTTCGCGCCCGGGAGTAAGTTCTGCCACGTCGTCGTCGAGTTCAAGGAGCCTACTGAGATCACTAGTGAGTTTAGTATTGTGTCCTTCATTATACTAATATAAACGTAAAAGTCTGTTTGTTGGTTTGTCAACAAACATGAATATTTGCACATTTGAACCAGCAAGGTACGACGAGTCCAGGTTTTACGGGTTTTCCTCGCACTGCCTTGCTTCGCACAACTTCGTCTCACATCTGGAGAGCCAGTTTGAAAGTAGAGTTGGATGTAGAGATAAAAATATATGACATAGGTACAGCTCTCGGCGTTTATCGATGCCTCTGTCTACCGTCACAGCCATCTTCCAGGTATACGTATCTGGAACTACAACGGCAGCATGGAGCTGTCGTACCTGGGGGCGAAGCACCTCCGCGTGTCCCTGGACGGCGCGGCGCTGCGTCGGCAGCCCGTGCTACTACGCCGCGCGCCCGGCGATACCTGCTATGACTATATTCAGCAGATAGAGCTCGCTTCTATAGACGATAGGTATGTCTGAAGCTTCCAAGTATATAGTTTATAGTCAACTGACTGAACTTTAAATACATTAAAATTAATTAAAAATATATCTTACTAATTTTGGGAAAATTAAAATAGTTTTACTAAACTTATTCTGAAAGGTCTGTTATATTTTTATATGTCTAGTAATTAATAGCGCTTGGTGTCAATATCCCAATTGTTACCAAGGTCAGAGGAAGCAACGGACACGGACAGCTTCCGTGCGGACTGTGTGTCGTACGGCGGCGGTGTGGACGCGGCCGCTCCGACTGGCTTCGTCCTGCAGATGAGCATATTCTCGACGTGGGGCGATGCGTACTACGTGGGGCTCACGGGCGTCGAGCTGTACGACCCGCATGGGAACCTCATACCGGTCACGGAGTCCAGTAAGTATGTTTTACTTACTAATATTATAAAAGTTAAAGTCTATTTGTTCGTTTGGCCTTCATTCAAGCTGCAACAAAGCGACGGATCGACGCGATTTTTGCAGAGATGAGTGACATAGGGATTTTTTTATCCCGTATAAATTTATGGTTCCTGTGGGATATTCAGCGATAACATTCGATTGTAATTCTGTGTGTTTGCCAACCCGGCAAGCTTTTACGTGGTGTGCGGGAGGCGCGGGCTGAGTAACACGTGTTTAAGATAGTTGTGTTTGGCTAAAATGTATTAATGACCACTAGGTGCTTAGATTCAACCGTGCCTTAAATTTGTTGGTCCTTCGAGCCGGATATATCACTTTACAATTGTGTGTCGGTTTGCAGACGTGTGCGCCCACCCGGCCAGCGTGAACGTGTTGTGCAGTGGTCGCGGGCCGCGTGACGCGCGCACGCCCTCGCGGCTGGTGGACGGGCGCAACTCGCGCGCGGACGGCGCACAGCACTGCTGGCTCGCACCGCTGCTGCCGCGCACACTTAACAGGCGAGTAGCGATCTGCAGTCTCGTTCACACACACACCAGCGCTGCTCGTGAACGGTCGCGGACGACATCCAGCTAACATGCACCGTTGCTGCCGGCTCGCGCTGAACAGGCGAGTGGCGTTCCTCTACTCGTTTTCTACTTTTTTCATTATGTATCGCTGGTAGTAGACGGTTGCAAGTTTATGTCGTCGCCGGCGCACTTGTAGGTTTATCTCAGGAGTCGTAACGCATCAGTGACAATGACCCTGGTCACGATTGTGTCTGTGGTATGCTAATGGCTTGAATAGTTTTAGTTACAGAATGATTTTCGCTTAACGTACTTTTCAGGGTATTTTTCGTGTTCGACACCCCCGTCTCGGTGTACGGCATGAAGATATGGAACTATGCAAAAACGCCCACCAGGGGCGTCAAGGAGTTTGGAGTGAGTTTCTCAGTTTGTTATACATGTCGGTGCTAAGTCGGTTGGCACGCGAAAGGGTTCGGTTGACAGCCTGAGGATCCTCGGA
>DWLO01000586.1:0-19202 GCA_018245335.1 Dalla quadristriga | reverse complement strand
TGAAAGATTCGTCCTCCTATTTTAATTAAGGTGTAATATTATAGTCTAGACTGCGGCGGTGACGAATATTTTTTGCCTAATTTTAAGGGTTATTTTTAAACTGGTTAACTGTACCTGAAAGCACATTTCCCGACGGTCCTCCAGGACTGAATGACGTCTGCATTTAATCTCGGATGAAATCATGCATTGATACAAGATTTCAAGTTACAACAATATAATACAGATTAAGGTAGTAGTAGTAGTAGAGGCCACAAATGTTTATTTGAAACCTATCTATGTTTTTGTTTAACCTAGTAAAATTATAAATGTGAATTTTTATTACATTCTGAAAGAAACTTAGCGTCATGCACGATAATAATTAGAATCATTAGTTACACACCTGTGAAAAAGTAAATTTCGGTTCTTCATACTCATTGCTGTGCACTACTATGCTGTAGTGCGTGTCCGCTCTCATTAAAATCTTCATCGCAATGTTTAATTAAGATTCACTAAACATCTAATTCGTGCACCAACAAAAATACCCTGAAAACAACGCACTGAAAGTGAACCCAAGGAAGTCGCTGAAGAAATGAGCATCTCGCCGCGATGGCGCGATTTATATGAGCACAAATTGATTGACAAAACTGATTGAGTTTCGAGGCTGTGTGATTCAAAACAATATTATTCTTTATTTCTAATACAATGGGGTATATGCATGATTTTTTATATGTTTGAATCACTGTTTACATCGTTACAGAATAGTAAAAATTTTAATAATGTTGGAAATGTTTCAAATAAATTTTCAAACAAATTCATTTTTAATACCGAAAATAAATTTGAGCTATTTAAATGCCGCCATTTTTCGTGCACCTGGAATGACATCACAATACCCCAAAATTGTAACCCAAACACTACACACACCATACAAACGTCTACACCTTGATATCGCCGATGACGTCACGTTACGATTTAAACATGGCGTTGCGTTTCAATATTTTGAATTTCGATCGCCTATTTTGCGCATTTCATTTTTTATTTTTTTCCATTAAAAAGGAATAAAATTGAATGACTGAAGGATAATTCGAAAAAAAAAAGTATTTGAACCAAATTTAAACTACACGCATATACCCTATTTCCTTGCATACCGAAGAAGTTTTGCGTACCATTCAGTGTTTGTTAAGCAAATATGCCGTAGCCGGCATTTAAGCTGGATTAGGGAATAGAATTGACGATTTAGAATCTAAATTGAAAATAGGCTAAGCGAAATTTAGAATCCATTAAAAAGTTATATTTACCTTTAATGCTAGACTAATAAAGCAAATTATAATGCTAACGTCCTAGCTCAATAAACTATACGACTGAATGCCCAACACACAGTTCTATAGGAGTTTGTTTCCTTAATATTCAGGAAATCATAATAAGGAATACATAAGGAATGTAATAATAAGCAAGTATTAAAATAATAGATTGCGTCATGAATAACTACTTTGCCAAGAGCGCAATAAGTTTTGTTTATGCTTATTTTGAGTTCACATATCCGCTAAGTAACTGAAGGCCCACTAAGAACGAATATTTTATACTATACTAAATTAAGATATCTATATAATGTTATACATGTATGTATATTCATGTTAACGATGGTAACTGTGATTTCATTAAATAGTGTAAAAACCCTGTTATTTATGTTGTATATAAAAGCAGCTGCGTTTTACAATACTTCGATAAATGTTGTCCGCTACAGTTTTCATTAAATTTTAAGACCCTTTGACACATACTGAAGATTTCTTGTGGCTCGCTGGAATGCGCCTGGTACTTTACAAAATCCCACATGCCTGAATCTTGAAATTAAGATGGTCGAATCTCTACTTGGAGTCGTGTGCCGATATAGTAATACCTACTAGTAAGAACAATAAATAGCAGTAAGTTCTTTCCTTGGGTATACCCAACTTTACCCTTACTTATATGTATGTGTTAAAATCGATAGACATTAATGTTTTCTATACCTTTGCACTACCTATTACGAACAAAAGATATCGATACTGCGTGTATGAAACATATCCATTACCTCCTTACGTATGCAATGTAAACGTCACTATTTTGATCACGTCTTCAATACAATTGCATGTGTTATATCCAGTTTCTCAAACATATCGTCGGTTAAAAAGAAA
The DNA here is from genome assembly GCA_018245335.1 of Dalla quadristriga. Lineage (NCBI taxonomy): Eukaryota > Metazoa > Arthropoda > Insecta > Lepidoptera > Hesperiidae > Dalla > Dalla quadristriga. The sequence continues at coordinate 17,055 of DWLO01000586.1, read as the reverse complement.
AGTGACATAATTAAAATTTTTGGAAAAATGGTACTATTAATTCCGAAGGGCAATAATTGTTTTAGTTCTTTTTCTCTATCAAATACTTGGTACCTACCTACCTATATGGTCATTAAAATATGTCTTAAACGTCCGTAATTTTATTGTCCACAATGATATCGAAGCACATATTGCAAAAGTCTTCCTAGTATTTTACAATTACTTAAAATATACAGAGTAAAATTTTGAGGCCGGGCAGTAAGGGCAGGTGCTTTAACCGTTGTAGCAACGGGAAAACGCTGCGAGGAGACCATCCTTAACTATGGGAAACATTTTGACCTCGATTTACAGATTTAAAGTCAGCAAGAAAATGGTCAGTTTACACAACGGATGAAACGGAACGAAACAGAATAAGGATGAAAGTTTGTATGGAAAAAATTCTTACGCTGGCGGAGCCACGGGCAAAGTCTAGTCCTTACTAATATTACAAAGCTGAGAGTGTGCTTGTTTAAAATTGATTCATGCCAGAACTACTGCACTGATTTAGCTGAAATTTCGTACACATACAAGTTATGACCAGACACAACACACGTACTCTATTAGTTTTATGGGAAGAATGTCTGAAGGACCTGAAAATTGCGGACACCTAGTGGTACACTTTAATGATATTATTTTATTAATTTCAATAAAATTACTATAATGCTACTATAAAATTGGGTATAACTGCTTTTTACACGACTGGCCAATAAAAGGGGTGTTTTTAGGGGTGTGATTTAGGGGTTAGGAGAATTGTGTATCCGTTTCATTATGCCTCTATAACTTCGACTAGGTGTCATTTAAAGAAAAAGTGTCACTAATGAAAGTGGGATTGTAGTGAAGTTATGGAGTAAAGATAGAGCAGACTTGGCCGCAGTGTAGATATTATTATTATTTTATAGGCTGAATCTTTCAAAAGGGGTACAGGGATTTGACCCGTTGTTCTCAGGTAGGTTTTTGTTTGGGATATGGTTCCTTTGTTGGCTTCAACATCGTAAGTACGTTTAATTTTTTTATATTTCAAAATACACAGTGGTCATTTTGTTTATACTTGGCTTTTTTATACTGGGGCACGGCCTTTGAGAAAATTCATTTTTTGTTTCCCTTATTTACCCTATAAGACCTACCTTTGTTTTAATTTTCACGTCTTTGCTTGTACGTATACGAAGTGTCTTAAAATATGGGTTGCTTTAACTAAGCCTCTTGCACTGCCGTGCCCTCCAACTCCATGTTCCAAGTTTCAGATTTTCCCCTTTACTTTCCTTTACTACAGCTGTCGTAAGCGGAATTGAGATACAGCCTACTTGCTTACAAAAATTCCACTCGTTTTACGATTGTGTAGACTGTACGGGCATGTTGTTTGGTTCCATACAATACAGACATTGCTTTTGTTTACTCTATGCATGCACTAAGCGTAATATGCTTGATATTATGTTAGTACATAATTCATCATGTCACTAATCGCTAACAAATCAGTATAAATTGAACTGAGTAGTAGTTTCCATAGAAAATCAATGAGTGAAATTAATCCTTCCTTGTCAATAACCTGGTAGTACTTATCGTTGTAGTTTTATTGTTGACATACATCTGACCTGTATAATTTGACAGGTGGTAGACTCTGTATACGGTTCGCCCGGATCCATACGGTTCCACCGCCACACCAATTTCTGCCGTGTAATAGTTGTGTTTCAACAATTGCGTTCCGGTTGGAAAGGTGTCGATGCCGATTAAACTTATACCAGAGGTGACCACCTGAGTCCTCAGGGGTAGTAACGCATCTGTGACCTGCTTCGAATAGGCCAATTACTAACGATTACATTTATTTATAAACAAAACTAACTTACACTAACGATCCTATGTCCTACTCCCACCTATTACTAACGAATACTTACCTACTAATAATGAAATGAAATGAAATTATTTATTTCTTCTAAAGGTACAGGCGGCACACTCGACGAATGTCATGAAACAGTATTAAAATACGTAGATTTGAAATCAGTATCTAATCCTATGGCAATATTCCTATTAACACCTAATAATGCAATGACTAACTTACTAACTCGCACAGTCAGACTGATAACCGTTGGGGAAGAAAGGTCCTCGAATGGAGACCACGACTCGGAAACAATAGCACAGGCCGCCCTTCGACAAGGTGGACTGACGACCTGAAGAAAACAGCGAGCAACCGCTGGATTCAGAAGGCACAGGACCGGTCGGATTGGCGTCGATTGGGGGAGGCCTATGTCCAGCAGTGAACCTCTAAAGGCTAATGGATGGATGGATGGACAGTTATATTCGAGTTTTGTCACAAATGCCCATGGACGGCTTTAGTTGGACTGCATAATCGTTTGCTATTCACATAACATGAAAAGAACGGTTGATATTATTTCGATGAAATTTAGCAAATTATATCATATTCTGGGTGATCACATTGGATACTTTTAATCCCACCCGGATTATACGTTCCTGTGCCACAACTTTATAAGGTTGTAGCCGCGTGTAACACATATAATAATACCATCATTGATAATGGGGCAGAGAGGGTAGGGTTGCCGTAACACGTGTTTAAATATAAATCCTCACAACTTTCTTATTCACGATATTTGTAAGATTCTCCAATGCATAATAGATATATGTTTATAGGAGTTGATTACATCTGCACTGTCACCAATTAGCATTCGAACTGCACAAAGCAAGGAAAATTAGTTCCGGTTCTTAATTCAATCACAAATCGAAAGTGAAGCCACCTGCTAAATCCAGTCCAAAGACCATATTACAATTTGTGCTCGGGTGTTGGACAGTTAGTTATGTGATACAGCATAACAAGGATCTTCTTTAAATTTGTCATAACCATACAAAAAGTATCAGAAAAACTGATGTGTGCTTAAGCAAGATTCGATCAAGCCAGAGGAGAAAAAATTAAAAGGCAAACATCTGACTAAATTTTGTAATAAAAAATAACAATTAAAATAAATATAGCCTTCGTAATATACGAGGTCATAATATGAATAGTATAAAGTAATATACTTAAATTAATCTACAGTTAGTACCATAGTATTCGTTGAGATTGTCACTAATCTATGACGATTTGGTTACAATAGTATTATATACTTTGTCATGATCAAACTGATTTAATAAATTACAGATCTCAATTCACAATAGACCATTTTCATGATTTAGCTAACAAAATATATGTATGTTTAAATTAGACCTAAAGGAACTATAAATTACCTATACAATTTACATAAGTGATTTTCTATATTTACAAATCGATCAACCTACAAATACAATCCAAATCAGTCTTTAGCATACACGGTGAATATCACAATCAGCGTGTTGCTCATTGCACCGCCTGTCTTTGTACCTAAATAATTATCTTATAGGACAGCACAGGGCACGTGCAATCTGTACCCTGGAATGTATTTTGCTCTCCTTGGTCCGTTTGTCATACGCATCGTTAACAAGGATTCTGCATTTGTTTACTGCCGTTTATGTTTCGTACTTTTCTCGATCCACCCGTCAATTTCTTTTCGATTTCCTCTAGACTCTTGCCCCGCGTTTCAGGCACGAAGAAAATAACAAAGATAAGTCCAATCACACAGATCGCAGCAAATATCCAGACGGTGCCGTACATTTGGATAGCCGCTATGATATTGTGGAATGTTTTTGTAACGATGAATGTGCACGTCCAGTTGAAGCCGGTGGCCAAGGACGCTGCGTTGCCACGAATCTTTGATGGTAAAATTTCTCCAAGCATAAGCCATGGAATGGGACCAAAACCAATTGAGAATCCTAATACATAAATAACTAAACAGGCCAATGGCAACCATCCGTAGCTGTTTACGTCGACACCTGCATCCTTTACGAAAAAGTAGGCTCCCAAAGCTACTAACGTGATAATCATTGACACTGATGAAACATACAGCAACAATTTTCTTCCCAAGCGGTCAATGATTGCTGTAGCAATAAAAGTCGATATGAAATTTACCGTGCCGATGATAATACTACATACATTCTCATCGACAGTGCTTCCTGCTAGCTTGAAGATTGTCGAAGCATAGAAAATAACGGCGTTAATGCCACTTAGTTGTTGGAACAACATCAGTCCAAGTGAAATTAATATGGCTGGTAAATATTTTCTGGAGAATAGCTGTCCAAATGAATTTCCACGTACCAGTTCACTTTCCGCTTGAGATCTCGTTAGATCACGCATTTCCTTTTCAATATTAATATTCTTTCCCCTCAGCCACTGCAGGGCTTTACGGGCATCCTCGACACGGCCTTTTGTAATGTACCAGCGAGGAGTTTCTGGTGTTGCAAGCATTAATAAAAAGAATGGAACTGGAAGAGCTGCACCAAAGTACGCTAAGTGGGACCAGTTAAAATAACTTCCAACAAAGAATGCTAGAAGGATTCCCGTGTTACCAAATGCAGTAGGTAGCAGTCCCAAGGCTCCACGAACTTCTGGTTGTACTGTTTCTCCAAGGTACACGGGGAAGGCGAGGGATCCAACTCCAACGCATATGCCACAGAAAATTCGACCGACGAAAACCATGATGACGTTAGACGCACTTCCAATTAACATCCAGCCAACGAAAAATGGTATTGCTGTACCTATAATTGTCAGTCTTCTTCCAAGATATTCTATGAGCGGTCCGCCTAAGACGCCACCAACTAGCGCTGCCAAGGGCATGAGGCCACCAATCCAGCTGTTCTGTAATTATAAAAATACCAGTGTTATTCCATATTAAAACTAAATTCGGCGAAAAAACCAAAATGCCACAAACAATCAGCATTTAAAGGAAACGTTTTACTGCAAATGTTTATTTATCCAAATACTAAGTTGCTGAATATGGATTTTTAATTCTTACTAAGTTAAACTTACTTCTTCACTCGTGATGCTCAATGTTTCATTCATGCTTGGAAGTGCTGGCGATGTGTAGCCAGATGAGAAACCGACGATTAGAGAGCCCATGGACACGGCGAATGCTGCGAATATCTGTAACAACGGAAAATCGACTTTAATAATTATACGCGCATATTTTTTGTTGTTGTCATCTTTATGACAAGCACCTGAAAAGTTTCCGTTTTTAACATGCTGTCGATCTAAAGTTCGTCTTGTGTTTCCATACAGTAACGATTCGCAAGCCGGTAATACGTAGTCACACTAACCCTATCAAGAAAGCTCTGAAGTTCTGTTAGCATTTCGTTCCATTTATGTACCGGTGGCGAGTTTGCTGGGTGTAGCATATGTTTGACGTCTTACCCCTATGCTGTGTACACAAGGAAGTTAATATTGAAAAGTCCAGTTCGCTCAGCAAACGACATTGATGCAAAAATATCTTTTAAGTGCTCAACACTTACGATTGATCTGTTTCGTTTATATAACCGTATGAACATATTTTTTTAGAGATTTCATTCCTGCGTTGAGTTATAATTGAAACTGACTTAATAACTACAACTCAACCCAAGTTAAACTTGTAATAAAAATGTCATTAAGTAAGGATAAGGTAAAGTAATTACACTACCTATACTTTACCTACAAAATTAAAAATTATAGTTTTCCACTTAATTTAGTTGATTATTAGTTTATATTGGTCTTTTAAAAGAGTCAAGTACTCGTACATCAAAGATTGTGTATAAATTACGTAATGAATAAAAGCAAGAACTAACCTGAGTCCATAAATAAAGACGTTGTGTTGTAGGCCCGTAAGGTTGATCTTCTCCGTTGATAGAGTAATCTGTTTTAATTTTATTATTTTCCGTGCTCAGCTGTTTCACGAAAGGCACAGAGTTACGCAAGTTCTCCTCCTTTGCGCTTTTAATTTCCATCTCCATTTTGTATTTGAACTCGTTTCCTAAACTAATTTGACGTAGTTGTTGAAAATGACGACGGGTTTTTTCGAAGGAGTCCTGTTCGTCGTCGCTGCTACTTTCCGTAGACACGTTTTCTGGGATTGTTGGGTAGTTTGGTGCAAGAGTGCCCTGCGATCCACATGAAGTGGCGAGGGAGGTGCAGGTTGTCGATGCGGAGAGGGTTGGTCGCGATGGCACTCGTGCGTATTTGGGCCCCCGTGTTCGGTATAGCCGCTCCTCGTCCGTTTGCCCACGCCGATTTTGCTCGCTTCCGCCCTGTAAATGAAGACAATACACATAATACTAAATACTAGCCTGAAGATAGATAGAAAAATAATTCACGATAAATTATGCATCTGGCATTACCCGCGAAATGCACCGGCTATTTGGACCGTAATATTGTTTAAACTAGAACACTTAATATTGAATACTAAACTATACATCCGCAAACACGGTCCATTTATTATATTCCCTATCTTACGTGCGTAAGTCTGTCAAGACGATAAGGACTGTTGAACTCCGAGAATCTGAGGTCAGATAGAGAAAACATTGCTTATTGACCACTATACATATGGTCGCAGCATGTTATCGATAACCTAATGATATGTATAGCACCGATCCTGACCCAATCAGCACGTCAACTTGTGCCATAGACATTACACAGGATCAACAAAGTCTTATTGTAATTTTTATACAAAGAATTCATTTAGACAGAACTTCTCTGGAACAGTCTTTGAATTAAAGAGTCGCCGCTGCTGTTCCGATCGATTGTTGATGTTATCATACGACTGTCCGACACCCATAATGATGTTTATAAAACATAACTACATACACGTAAACATTTCTTTCGTTATTATAACCGAGTTAATAATTTGAATAACCAAAGAATTAAGTATAATACACTAGCTGTCCCACGCAGCTTAGCCCGCGTAAAGAAAGTTTTTTCCATAGAACCTTCCAACCCCCATTTCACCCCCTAAGTGATAATTTTCACAAAACCGTTTCATAGCCGATCCTACACCCTGCTACACACCTGCCAAATATAGATTTGTAGGCTGTCATACATTACAATAAAATATTCAGTTTTCAACGCCGCGGTGATAGTTAATACGTTAAAATTTAATTCATATCTCCTGTGTTCGTCAAATTTTGATGGTGGAAGGGTATCCTGCAAATATCCTGCTTGAGACACTCTTGAAGATAAAACAATTTAGTTTAATAAAGTCATAATTGATATCCTGGTTTTTAAATATTTTTTACAGCAGAAAAGCAGTTAGAAGTATCGCGGACATATATGTTGATATTTTCATCACAAACCTTCTTACTGAATCATTCTATTCTAGTATCTAGTAGTGAAAACCGTATCAAAATCCCTACAGTAGTTTCTGTCTGAGATAAGATAGCCTGTACAGAAGACAACAGCGGTAGACTGCGGAGACTTTAATTTCTAATATGTAGTGAATGTATGCGTACAGTAAGTTCAAGGTGGGAAATCAATTATATTATGAGAAAAATTTAATGAAAAAATTTATATTAAGAGAAAAGAAGAGGGAAATTCTTTTCTGTATTTAATTTTAATGTTTCAACTAACCCAAGCTACGCTGTTCTTGGATATTAACTACCTTATACACGGAAAAACTGGCGTACCCTGGCTTCCTTTGATTCGTCACCAAATGTATTATACTTTTTAAAACATTTTGGTATCATTGTGCATTTTTTTTGGTTTTTATCGGTGTCTGGTCTCAGAACAATGTCTGGTGGTATGTGACATACACCATGTCATTGAGTTGTAGCAACGTTGTGTCATAAGTGAATGACTTTACTTTACAGATTGCATAATTAAGTTTTTATTTAGTTGTTATAATTATAACTATTAGGAACTACTAATTATACTATCAGGTACTATTGGAATAGTGAATGATATGCGAAGTGAGCCATTGAACTCACTTCATAAGCCAATTATTACATGAAGGTGTTATGTGTGTATGTATTTCTATAGATATCGCAAAGCAACAAAGTTCTTTCAGGAAACTCCCGACGTTCAATACGTCGATGGAAAGTACTCTTAAAGATTCCACATTTCTATGCTAAACTCACATTCTACCACGTTTTCTCCGAAAATCATTTTTATCAATTTACTTCGGGTAATAGTGTCGGGTAAAGGAGTCATTCCAAATTTTGTTCTATTTATGCGATCTATTTATTATTATTGTTATTTATTCATATTTATTCCTTGTTTTGTTTCTGCTATCGGTGTCCCAACTCGAGGCTAAGTTTATTTTAATGATGACCATATTATTATTAGTAACTTAATACTTTTGAGTCGACACTCTCTTCAAGTTTAGTGTAACCCTGAACTTGGCAATTGAAATGGTTTATCGATGGGAATGCCCTACCTCTGCCATAACCGGGCTGACCCGTTGCCTTATCGTAAACAACGTGAACTTCATGGCACCAATTCATCGATCCAGAATATTTTTATGTCGAATATGTCTTTCTGTTTACGTGTTACTGTTTATACCAGGAAATAACAATTTTAGTTAGTTTTTTAAATCATACAAAATTACCTATGTATAGTAATCAAACTCTTCTAAACTGAACTATATAATTAAAATTAATTTGTTCATGTATTTGTAACTAGGTGTAATTAACTATTAAAAGCAGAGTATAAATGTATGCGTCTTAAAACAGCTTTAATAACTGCAGAACTTAATTTAAAAGTTATATTAGGCCGAAGTTACTGTAGGTGACAATGAGTTCAGTACCTTAAGTAAAATTAATAATAAACGAATCACCGACTCACTACTTAGAACGGAACTCTTTTTAGAAGGTTCTTATTAATTTTTTACTATTGTTTGTGTATTTGTAACGCCAGAATATGAATTCAGAAATGCTGGACTGATGGTCATTTTCCGATTGTGAGGACACAGGGTCAAGGCAGGGAACAAGGTTTGATTACTATCTTATTAAATTAATGATAACAACAATTCATCCCTCCATACTGGTATGACTCAGGATGACAAATGAGATCAGATTGAAACACGGAACGTAACTATGAAAGCTCAATTAAAGCTCCTAAGACTTAATAAGGGGTGTTAAGTGTCGATGTAAAAGTATATAAAAGCTCAACATTCTCAATCTTGGGCGCTTGAAACGTATTTCACATAGTTATTATTAATTTAAAAAATTAATACTTATAGTAAAAGTGATATTATTCTAGATTTGAAAATTCTAAGTTAGATCTTTTCAACAGAGACTTATTCTGAACTAAAGCAACTTCACTGGATTGCAGAAGTGCATAAAACTAGGGTAGAGTTTTATAAAATTTTGAATTGTATGAGAGATCTTCAATCAATAACATTTTTGACTATGGATGACGGTTAACAAGTTCAAGTTCCCCTCTTCTTTCCTCCTTTGGAGTTTGTGATGTAAACAATGAAGTGTATGTGTGTTTTGTGTTGATCTAAGCTAATTTATTTCTTTCAGTCTATGAAATTTCGGGCAATACTGATACCTAACTCAAGTTCAATTATCAAGTTCAGATATCAAGTTTATTTGTGTTGTTTTGTGTAGCTACATCATGTTGCTGCAAATAAGTGCCCTCTCTCGGCGCGAATTGAAACTAGCTGCACTGCCAGCTGACTCAGTAATTCAGAGGCTTAAAAGATGGCGTTTTCTCTACACATACCGTCCTAACTTGGACTGCGATGAATCAGTTAGGCTGTAATTCATTCCATATTGCTAACATGATTATGATCCGAGATTATGTCAAAGTGATCAATGAATCAATCGGTTGCGATTAATTAATTATATCAATTGTTATACATATATCTAAAAAAGAAATGCAGACGACAGTTCTACAGATGTGTTTTTATAAGTTGTAGCGAACTACTGTATGAAAGTAATGGTATCAACTATGATCTGAGGAGATCGCAAAAAAGTTGCAAATGTCTTGCGGTTCGCTGAGGCACTACCACTGCCACTCTCATTACTGCATTGAAGTAATTTGCGTTTTGTGGTCATAACTTTGGTTTTACAAAAGGTGACCATTTAAGTCCTCGGGAGTAGCTACGTATCTTTAAGCAACTTCGAATACGTCTGGCACTAACAATACTATTCAACGTTATATGTGTCCGTGTAGGACAATAGTATACTACTGCAAGCCCGTTTGCTACGTTGATCCATCAAAAAATCTTCCCATCTATATCTCGGAGTTCAACAACACTTTTAGCTATACTGCATACATTAAAGTAAGCTCTTAATAAACTATAATTTACACGAGTCGTTATTTATTTACGAGGAACAAGATCAAGCAACACACATGCATTACTTCTTTACAATCCCATGGTAATTTACATATGTACTGAACTAACCTAATTGTTACAGCCGTATAATTATGTACATATGCAATAAATAAATAATAATAATAAACCGTAATGTTTGTATTGGTTGCTAGGCAACCGGTCGAAATAATCGACCGCTTCTCCGAGGCGAATAGGCTGCCTTGCATAATACTTTCCAGTTAATAATATAAACTTAAAATTATCATCCAATATTAGTTCGTTAAGTCACTTTCCCAAAGTTTACCTCCCTTAAAAATTCACTTCACTTACCATTTCGGTGGACAGCTGTTTCAAATATCCCATTATCTTCCCCATTGGATTGGGGTTATTCTTGTTGAAGCTCATTTTGATCACTTCACCTGGTGTTGGTTTTGACAGTAAATATCAAAAGTTAAATTGTTTTAAAACACTTTATCAAGGAACGTCGAAATGGTAATGTCTGTAGTAGTCAACACTTGTAATGACGGTATTTCGTTTAAGTTTAAAAAGTTCTTTATAATCCAGATTCGCGATTATCACCAATGTGCAACAAACAACACTGCGTTAAATAGTACTAGTTAGCGTAACATCCTATTTGAACGCCGCCATATCAAAAATAGAGCGTGATCAATTCACGAAAAGGTATTTTTCTAACCAAGTTTCTATTTCGCGCGCTTTCTTGGAAGGTGCACGACATTCAAATATCCAAAGTCTACACAACACACGAAAATATTGGCAGCGCGTTACCGATTTCTTCAGAGTTCAAGTTATCTATTGAAACTTGCAGATGGCAGCGCAGTGTTTTATAGGATGGTGGTCGGCGAAGCCCCCCGCCCCGCGGCCCGCGCCTCCGCGTCCACGTAGCGATACAGCGCGGCGCTTTGTATGTGGGTGAACCTTTTTTGGTGTGTGTGCACACATAGGAAACCTTAAACACACTACATGAATTGCTTTGAATATTTGTATAAAACGTTAGAATTTAACTTTGTCAAGAACTTAGATGTTTTCAGCTAAATTATTTATCACCTCGCAAGTAATTTTGTAGCGGCCAGCTACCGCGTTAAAAACATTCAAATATTTCGCTCGTGCTTAACAGTTTCTGAAAACATTTTCACATCCATTCAATCTTACCTAAGATGCAAACATTTCATTGGTAACGGTGCTTCCATGAGGTTAATCGATGGGAATGATGAAATTTAATTAAATTTTACTGCTTATGGTACCTATGTGTACTTATGGCAGCGTCGTTTTCTTAGTTATTTTCTGATGCCCTAGGGAATCCTGTCTTGGACTTAACCGGTTTTTATTTTAATGTTCCATGCCTTACCAGCATACAAATTTTCCTTTAATACCTACATACTATTCGCCCGATAGGCAGTAAAAGTAAATGTTGTGTAATTTTGGGAACGGTCTACGTCTGACTGTTGACTAATCTAATCCCACGAAGACGAATAACGTATTTCGATTAAATTGGTTCAGGGGTTATTGCATCATTTTCTTGAATATAGTTTGTAATCAAACCTGTTATTTTTTAATGTTACTCTTGTGCTGTAGTACCTAACTACCAAATAAATATATTTCTATTTCTAAAATTGGCTAAGAAATGGAGCAGTTCGAGTAAACGTGGTTGTCCTCGTGTAATTATGTTTCAGTAGCGTGACATATGGCGGCTGTTGTTTTACTTTGCGGTTTTGCTGTATCGTATCGCTCAGAATGTAGGCGGGTCGCACACGTCACACAGCGCCGCCGCGTGCGCTCGCTCGCGCCTTAGACGCCGACGCGACGCTTGGCCGGACTGTAGGGTTGTCTGTCTGCTGAAATTTTCATGTTTATAAGAACACAATGACATGTCGATGGTTATTTTGATGAAATCAAGTAAATTTTATTGTAATATTAAATACAAGCTGAACGTGTTATTTAAAGATTATGTAGTTCATAAAATGATGTCTGTCGTGAGATTCTTGTATATTATGGTATCAAACAACATACTTCAACACCCTTAATTTAACCTCTTCAAACACCATTAAAATAAATACCCATAAGATTACTTTTGGCTAGTTTAATATATTCACTAAAAATTAAATTGTCCGCATAAGATAGGCTGTTGTAAACTATTAAATATTTTTTAATTTATATTAACTGGTTCCTAGGTTAAATTTATGAACCGTCTACCATATACGTCATTAAATTTCTGATTGCCTCTTATTGGCTTCTGCAAAATATCTACTCGTTTTTAACATTTGAAATGTAATTGAATCTGAGCCGCGGTTTTTAATATCTGTTTTGCTCAACCACCTGTTTTTCGTAACACTACCTTAAACATTGTAGTTAAAAATAATTTTACTTGTCACCCCTGTCAAACTTCCAGTACCTACTTCAATTTGGCTGAATAAAATGCCTCCCGCTTTACATTTACAGCCGCACTAACAATAACCAGGTACTTACTTACATTATCTTATACTCACTACAAACACGTCATGCATTATCGTCACTGTAACAGCAAGAAATATGTCCTGGGTTTCATTGATACAAGAACTTATCATTTTGAATTGTGGTCCTTAGAATTGCGGTCCTTAGGCCTTCATTCTACGTAATCAGTATTAATTAAGATTGAAGAACTATACCGTTTCCGTGTTCGAGTGCCATTAGATTGTAAAATAAAAGCCTAGAATGCTATGACGTTATTGACTGAACGAACAAGTAAATAATCTAAAATCTATCTAATGTTATTGTTTCAGTTGTGAACTAAAAAGCAATAAAAACTCTATATCATAATAAATTTCAAACGCTTCAAATGTACTTTGACCGTCCGTTTTGTCATTTGACAGTCCCTCAAACAAACAAGCAAAAAAAAGACCTTGAATCTAATCATGCGGTTATTCAGTCGCCAAAAAAATTACTGGAACGACATCAAAGCTGTCCTACTGTTTCATTCACAACGAACTGAAATAATCCTATTTGTATTGCGAATTTTCTCTCACATGATTGTTAAGAAGATACCTCGATCCTCACTTGAAAATGAAGCTAACGGAACACGGACCAATCACGGAGGACTATGGAGTACTTTATTCGCTACAACTCAATTCAATCCATTAGCTGCACACTGCAGGGCAAAAGTCTCTCCTCACAACTGAGAGCGTAGTCCACCATGCTGCTCCAGTAAGGGTTGATGGAGATGGTATACTTTATTATTTATTTATTTTACATAATAATACATTAAGTCACTAGGTTTTTTACAAATGATGGACGCTTAGTAAATTTTCTATCATTCTCAATTAATTAGAACAAAATTGTTTATTGAACAAGTCATAAGAAAAAAATAGGAAATGCAATGAATATAATAATATATTTTTGTATATGTATTCAAATATTTGTTATATTAATTTGTGACGTGCGTAAAGTCACGTGCGCCTGGCGACGCGAGATGGAACGTGCCGATCGGGCGGTAGACGGCCAAAGCTCGTGGGTTGCCCCGCCCTCTACGCACCAAAACATACAGTCATCGAGCTATCGAGCTTTCGTCCCGCAGCGATCGCTACGTCACAGGTAGGCCCCCATGTGACGGGATGAGGCCGGACGGTTCGGGAACATGTGTTGTGACGCCAACAAATAACAATGTAACCGTTTATGTATGACAAATATTCAATTACTGCTCATGTTATCTCGGGTGTACCCATTGGCTTTCTGTATTATTATGAAATTAAGAATAAGTATCTACTCAGTAAATACATACTTGTGAAAGTTCTACAAACCTTTTTTTGTAACTCAACACTCGAACTAGTTTCAAATATTTCAGTTCGTATGGATTAAGCGCGTCAGCAGGTCCACACCAAGTGGCGTTAATTTGGAGATGCACATTTTTTATTATATAACTTTAATTGAAATACCTATCTTGTGCTAGTCAAGTATTTTTTTTTTTCAATGTTGATATGACACCCACCTTGTTCCACAATATGTATCATCTTATCGTACCTGCGTATCATATTAACTCATACGGTGTTAAATTCTTACAAAAATGCAAACGAAAGGTTTTTCAGCATAGAAATAAGGAGTTTCATTAAATACTTACCATAAATTATCCAAATAATCCGATATTTCATCATAGCATCATTATTTTTCGGTTAATTTGGGTTGGAATATAAGTTCCCGCCGTTTTTTTAATGTTAACATTCTAAATGTCATTAAATGTTTTTCGCATATTTCGCATAATCATCCGAAAAGTTAAAAACATCTAAGAATACATTATTGGTTAATTAGTCGGTCATTTTTATTGAAAAATAAGCTTAAAAAAACGGCGGTAACTTAGTTTCCAACCTAATAACTAAAACAAGATAACCTATTACTAATTGCTGCGTCCATACACAAAATTGTATCTAAAAATACAATATGACATGAACGCACGTGACCAGCAATGTTTTACGCCATTGCACAACCAATGTCACACCTTCCGATTCTTTGAAAAACTACTAGCTTCATGCCTAACATTCACGTCATCATCGTTATGCGTACCTACTACCTAAATACATAAATTCCCCAATTATTAACATTAAAATCAAGGAAAAACACCAACAATAAGCACATAATAAATATATTATTATAACCATCTAATGAATTTCATTTCAATTACAACTTTTATCAGTTTATTAATAGTTACTACCTACTATTATTTGTCTTCTAGTACCTACGGCTAAAATTATGTCAATTAAACAAAATTTTAAAATATAAATGAGTACGTTGACTTGTTCAATGGTACCTCCATTAATATTATTAGGAATTCGAAGCAATGACGAAGGTATATTCTATATTTTTATGAACTCATCCGATTGTACCGAAATCTTTAGAGACAAACATCAAATTCTTATGAAATTGATGTTTGTGTCTAAAAATTTGAAGCATTTTCTTAGGTGGCCGTTGAACTAACTTTAGATTCAATAGTTAACGACTTAAGCAAATACGATATAGTTGCATGAACATTCGATGAAACGTTTTAGAGGTGATAATATATTAGTGTAAAAATGGTATGTAGGTACTGGATGTCTACACATAACCCTGTGTGTAGTGACTGTCAGTAGAAAAAGATAGAGCTAACTCCACATAATCCTGTGCTTATTGATTGTCACTAGAAAATAGATTTGGCTTTAAATTATGATTTAATTTATAAAAATATCGGTATTTAACGGGTCATTGTCGGGACGCTTAACAACAAAGTTTTTGCTGTTATTTTGTTCCTTATTAGACTGACACTTGAAAGTGCAAGTGTTTTAAGTATTGAATATTTCATTAAAATTATTTTCCAGTACAAGAACTGGGTACTATTTTGTTTAAATTTAAATAGTATCAATTGTTTGTAGTTACATCATGGCTTGAGCAGCGTCGGCGCAACAGCGGTCGTACGGCTACGCGCCGGCTGTCACATGTGCACACTGCTCACTTTTAACTATACTTTCGTCATTAACACACACACACGTGACGTATTAAGAAATGTCAGTGGAATATTACTAGCGCCAGGCGGGCCCGGCGCAGTTCTCGAACGTTCTTGGAAGGAATGTGTATGCGCAGGCCGTCGTTGAATGCCGCTGGCGTCTTCGGTCTCGTTGCATCGGTAACCTCAATCAAAAGCTTTTTAGCGCTTTCGGCACGAGAGAGATACTGACTTTCCAAATTAATCATACTTCTCATTCTTAGCTAACCGACATGATGAAGTCAGCTCAGATTTCAGGTGTCCAAAAAATTCTGTTTGTTTCCTTTTCTACGAATTTTTATGTAATACGTCAGATTTAATAAATCAGCGTTACTTTTATTTTTATAAGATAATAATCATATTCATAATAGTAACTGAATGTGTTTAAAAAGCCCTTTGACCACGTGGCCCGACTGCTTAAAAGCACTCTACATTTTAATAGCTTCTTGTCTCTACTAGAGTAATCGTGACATTTTACGTCTTGGATACTTATAAATATGAAAGCTAGAGGTTGCCCTCAATTCCTTTTATACCATTACATGCACTGTCTCGCATCACAGTTTCTGTTTCTTTTTGAGGCGATAAAAGATTATTATAGTAACAATGCTTATGTGTCACCGCTCCTCCTCCGTGAGAAAGACAGTGTTATCTTATCAAGTAATTCAGATAAGACGCTGATTAAAACTTTCCATCATTTCCTATATTAGTGTAAGTAGGTACCTACTAACAGCAAATTTTAACATCCCGGAAAAAAAATGTGACTAAAGGAAGTAATGATTTTGACCCTAATTGCAAATATTCGTTTAAAACAGTTATAGGTATGACTGTCATGACCAAACCAAGTGGGTTATGACGCGTTGCTAGTGATGCTATGTCTGGGGACTAAGTTTAGCTTTTGTATTCCGGTTGTTGCTTGAAATAAAAAGCCACCACACACATTATTCCGATTAAAGCTCACTGTAGGATATTACTAAATTCATACCTACTTTCAAGATTTTAAAGATGTTATTAGCTAAGTATAAATCTGTATGTAATAATAATATGAACCTTATAAAAATGCGAAAGTGACTTTGTTTGTTTGTCTTATACGCAACAACTAATCGACGGGTCGTAATGCTACTCTTTATCCTGGAAGAATGCACAGATTCTATGGGATTTTTACTGGTGGAGGGATGTGGGAATTTTACGCGGGAGGTGCTTATAATCAACGATGTATTAAACCTAAAGATGACCTACTCGCCCACAGCGGCATATTAGGGAAGAATATTAGTAATAATATTATTTGAAACATGCAAAATGGTAATTTTAACAAACGTTGTGGTATAAAATAATTTGTCATGTAATTACCAATGTCTTTTTCTTTGCTGTCGTTTTAAACAATTTAACATGGTTTCAGTTTTG
>DWLO01000585.1:0-19209 GCA_018245335.1 Dalla quadristriga | reverse complement strand
GTATGTATGAACCGTGCATTTTTCCTAAATAAAAAGTGGCCATGTCATCTCCCGCCCATACACTATCTAAATGCAAAAAATCACGTCAATCCGTCGCTCTGTTGCAGCGTGAAAGCAGGACATACCAACAAACCAACAAACACTTTCACATTTATAATATTATGCTCAACGCGCTCACTTCGCGTTCACGTTTTACTTATCGCAAAAAAACCGGTTTGCTTGGGACGTTATCGGCTCTCACACTGTCTTAAATTGTACTTTATGCTTGACAATAATTTATATACAAGGAATGTATGTATGTAATGTATGTATGTATGTATGTATGTATGTAAGGAAATTTCTATGGATTTGTTATAATATTTTAACATTACAGTCAACCGGCTCGTTGGTCTAGGGGTATGATTCTCGCTTTGGGTGCGAGAGGTCCCGGGTTCAAATCCCGGACGAGCCCAAATTTTTAAAAGTCCTTTTACTTGTTTTATGTCTTACTAGTGTTCGCCCACTGGGCGAAATTCGATCATAATCATAATTTAAATTCACAATTTTTTATTATTGATAGCATTCAAGCTCATCAAATAAAAAAAAGACAATCGGTTACAAACATAGGAGAAAAAGGTACTAAACTGTTTTGTTTTTGCCTATTTAACAGATTATTCTTGCGTGTGGAATTGTATATATTTTTTCTTTTAACAGCCTCGTTGGTATGATTCTCCCTTTGGATGCGAGAGGTCCCGGGGTGAAATCCCAAACGAGCCCGAATGAATTTTGGTTTTCAATTAATATAAATAAATGAGTTCAGTATAAAGCCTCACATAAATCCGCTGTAATTAAAATTTTGAGCAGTACGATGTTTGCCCATATTGTTTATATAATAGTTACACTTCAAACAGTACCCGTAATATAATTCCCATAAAAAATCTTTTCGTATGATAACATTATTACATGATACGATTTGTTAAAATTTAATTAGCATTTAATACTATAAAAGTAAATAAATTTCATTTTTAACAATCTCGTAACCGGCTCGTTGGTCTAGGGGTATGATTTTCGCTTAGGGTGCGAGAGGTCCCGGGTTCAAATCCCGGACGAGCCCGATTCCGTTTTTATGATTTTATTTCTATTTTGGAACACATAAATAATAAAGTCGTAAAATGTTTCCACACAATACTTGGAATTCTTACAATATTTATTTTATTTGTTTATTTTAGTTTTATTTAGCTTCACTTCGTATGTGATTTGCCAGCGACGTTCAAATTTCGCGACAAACGTTTCAACTACCTTCTTCCTCGAAACCGATTCTCATGCCGAACCGTACCTCACATAAGATTTTAATTCCCATGACAGTCTCAAACTACCTCTCATCCACAAATCCTGATTTTGCAGGATATTTCCGACAAAACCTAAATGGGCTCACGTATGGGCTGATTATAGTCTGTATAAAGCAGCTTTTGCATAAGCTCTTGATCACTTAATTACCAGTCCATATTCCCTTATATTTACGCATTTATCATATTAGTAAAATATTTTAATAATATCAATCTTTATTCAGTCATTAATCACAATTCTTTTACACAATACTCAACTGCATTCTTCAACCTAGTTACCGTACTAAATCGTCACTTAATTAACTAAAATTGTATTGCGAAGGACTTACATTTCTGGATAAAAGTTGGATTTGGAATTTCCGACCAAATACCTTGATAGGAAACTCGATTGAGAACCCGGGAGTTTTACTGAATTGCAAATTGTTGGAGTTCCACACACAATACCTGTTAATAAGGAGGAAATAATGAAACTCTGAAGCCACTAAACTGGGGAATGTTCGAGATTGTTCAAGTATTTGGAGCTTAACGCCAAGATCCAACACATGAACGAATACGTACCTAAATAAATAGTTTCAAACTTTATAAGTAAGGGGTGAGCGAGCGTCGAAGGTAATAAAAGTAGTTTTATTTGTATCCCCTTAGTAGTGAAAGGATTCGAAAGCCAGTGAAATTAAGTACAATCTGACATAAGTACCAACGTGCAGCACATATCGCTGGGTATATTGAGATTTTGGAGGTAGGTTTTCTCTATAACTCACCACTATGAAAGGACTTTTATAAATTCCATCAAAAAGGGTAAAATAAGGGATGATAGTTTGTATGGAAAACGAACTTTTACGTGTGTGGAGCCGCGAGCAAAGTCTAGCTTTATTTTAATACAGTCATCATTATTTCACCACCATCCCACTGCTGGAATGAAGAGGGTTAACCACGATGCTTCGCCTTGTTTACGGTGGAGTGTCGTATACATAACATAAAATATTTGTCCCAACGAGTTAAAGCCAGAGATACGCAATAAGCGTCGTCTGAATAATTACGAAATGCGGATTAGGTTAACAACCGCTGGCGGCCGCGCGCCCGCCTGTTCAAACCCGCAACGATTAAACGCGTGGGCGAGAATAATCATATTTTCACGAAATCCAGCTCAGAACAATATTCCACTAATTACACTTAGAAAAAAGGCAAGTATCTTCTTGAAGCGCTCTTATCGCGCGGCGAGTGTCAATCGCAAATCAATGTCTAACACTCTGGCCGTGGTCGGAAGTTAAGGTGATATAAGAATGTTTTCAATTCCAAAAAAGTCCTCCGTGATTGGTCCGTGGTCCGCTAGTGACTAGATTTCACGACTAGAGGCACGTCAAATTATCGATTGTGAGCGATAGATACGTCCTTAAGCTTTGTCGGAGAGAGAACGTCAGGCAGACTAAAAACTTCCGTCACATGGGTTTACCACTAACCCCTACACCAATTTGCACTAGGGTAGAATAGATATGTACGCTCCAGGCCACAGTTGTAACAAAAGACCATGCTCTGCAGTGGATTGCTAAAGGGTTGTGGCTAGAGGTAACGTAAAAGTTCCTATAAGCTAGTATTATAGGAACTTGAACTTGGCATCCAGGATCACCTCGGATGTCGTTTTTACCCAACTTAGCCCCTTTTTAACATTTATGTTTTGTAGGGATTTTATAATTACTTGTTCACCTTGAGAAGACGCATGAATTTCTGTACTTTGTAATTATCGAAATGTCACGAAAACAAAGACGTGGTCGTTCCCTAGTGCTTAATAAAAAGCTCTTACTAGAGCACTTTCTGGCAACACAGTAGCTCTGCATGAGATTGAAATATCGGCTATCATCGGGGACATCGTCCGTGACGTTGATTTATTATGCAAAATAAAGGATCTGTCCGGCGGCTTCCGCCCACCGCAGCGAACACAAGTGGATTTACTGCATGTCATCATGCGCTATACAAGTACAAATAAAGCGAGTATTTCTAGAAAACGGGTTATTTTTAGATAGACGGCATTTTTCATAACTTGGGGTTAGCCTACTAGCGGCTTTACTAGCGGTCATCCATTCTTATGAGTTCTCGAACACAAGTTGATTTACTGAATGTCATAATTCGCTATACAACTACAAATCAAGCGTGTCTTTTTAGAAAACAGGCTATTTTTACTTTACGGGCTCCTTTACTCTCTAAATCCAATGCATGCAATATTGCAAGTGTTAAAACAATTTTAGATTGAAATAAGCAGAATTTTACTAAGCGTGTTTCGTTATGATTAAAATTCCAACATGAGATTTTAATTTTGCTAATTTTTGAAATGCGTCCAATGTGTCAGGGGGAGCGCATTAAAGCGTTGTAGCTTCCCGCGGGAATTTAATCAAGGACGTTGATGAAAATTAGGTAAAATGTCTGTAAAATGTTATGGAACTCAATATGGTTACTTTGATATACTTAGCTAAAAAAAGTGATGTGTGTCATTCGCTATTAAATTACTCAATGATCACTACGCCTTTTACGTCGGGTCCTCAACAAAGCCCTAAACCCAGGTGTGCTCCAGGATATCTCAGTTACCATGAGAACTCAACTGCCATCACGAATAATGGAAATAACGATGTTTTATTGGAAAAACGAAATATCGAATAAATACAATAGATAAATAATTATATAGGGCAGTGATAGTGGTGTGGATTACGGTCTTACAATGCTTGCTTAAGGAGGCTTGACTGGCCCAGAATTTGAATCCTATAGGTACAACATTTTAAAACAAACCTATGCCCCATTTCTTATCATCAAAAAATAACAATAAAAGAACACCACGCAAATTCTCATCCAATTAGGTAGCACACACGATATAAATAAGGTTATCTCATCAGTGTGTCATCTAATTCATAGCAAACAGGCTGAATACACAGAATATCCAGCAGGTCAATAATAATTGTACATCGTAAACGAACAGGCTCCAAACATGAACATGTCAATTTGTCCCCGTCAGTTTCGTAGACGACAGGGTCAGGCCTGCTGACACCAATAATAATACATACAGACATTTTGTTACTTTTTCCCTATTGTATTAGGAACACACAAATATGCAAATTATTGAGTTAACTCCACGTAGGTACAATAACATACAATACTATACAAAAATTCTTTATTGTACACATCATAAATGTACATGAATGTTAACAAAACAATTCGGTAGGCCATGTGCCTGATAATGTATAACAACGAAAAATTTAATATGTTACCTAACAAGACCAATAAAATATATTTGTATACAACATTCAAAATAATTGTGACATATCTGTACTACTTAATTGAGGTCTTACAGTATAATATTTAATTTATAAATTAATTAAGTAGGTAGGTATCAGTAAATATATTAGTAATTTGTTAAATTCATTGACAAATATTATTATTTATTACAATCATTTATATTTATGTTAACATACTTAACACACTTGTAGTACAAACGAAACAAAACAAATACACTTTATTGCACACCATAATAAAGGGATACTTTGAGTTTAGATTTAAATAAACATGAAGCATGCAAAAGGCGACCTTATCGCTGATAGCGATAAGATAGATAGGCGATAGTGTAGTATTTATGAAGAGTTGCGGACATTTATTGCGAATCGTTATGATTTGGATTTTATTATAATAGTCATTAAATTACAATAAAACTGCAGATTAAATTTGCATTGTATCACCTGAAAAGACTGAAAGGAAAAACAAACCTTTTAAAATTTTTACTTTGCATTATAGCTTCTAAACAACAAATAGCTGATTCTACGTTTCAAGTGAGTACAGTATATGTATGAGGTTGAATTATTTTTCACGCATAGCAGTTTTATTTGTATTCATGTAATAATGTCAATGAAATAATTTAATTAACAGTCGCTTTGTTATTAGGACGACCCAATGCGGCGTGGAGTATGATATTGCGGACAAGGGGCTTGAACATGTCAATTTGTACTCGTCATTCTCCAGGGCCGTCGGAATTGACGTCGAGTGGTGCATACACAAACACAATTACAGAAACGAGACGAATACGTTTCGTTACACAATGTACGTATCCTCTCCACTCTCTATCCACGTAGTACGGCCGCCATACAATATTCAACGAACCAAAAACGATGCATCGTGTTTTTCCGCAGTACATCCCTGTATTTTTGTTACGTTTTTCAATGCATACTATTTCAATCTGACAAGGTAATGAACAAACATAAATGAATACAAAACAAAAACATGAGCTCAGATCTTATGCTGATACTGGTATAAAACGAGCCGGAATAAAAGAAATAATGTGTCTTCGTAACACCTAGTGCCTAAATAATGTTTCAGTAAGATTTCGTTACGTAAATCATACTTGGTTGTTAGTTATATCGGATTACACAAAGGCATGAGATTATAATATTATTATACATAATCTCATTTAACTGAGCCGTCTGATATTGCAGGAATATCAAGGAGTACCTACTTGAATATCAAAGGGAGAAGATATAAGAGCGACTTATTTCATAATAATAGACTTAATGAGAATACGGGGTATTGATTTATTTTAATCAACTTCACTGGGTTCATTGTTTATCTTTTGTTATGGAAATTTTTTGTTTAATAAGTACGAAGAATAAAACAATTCGACTGATAAAAAAACTCATAGCTTCGCACTGTTATGGAAGAGCGGGGTATTACGTCAGCTAGTATGATGTATAATGAATAAGAGCTTTGACGTAACCGTCAACGTTTGAGAACCGTTTGACGTAATTACCCAGTCTACAATATTTTAATAGCCTCGTTCTACAATATTTGATTTGGTAGCGAGCTTGCAAATCAAGCTGATTTGTACTTTGTGTGTGCAATGTCCAAACGTTCGAAAAAAAAATGGGTTTATGGCCGTTAGAAGCAATAAGAGCTTATGTAAAGCCGAGTATACAATCAGGTGGAGACTGAAGTCATTTGTCGCCGCACTGGAGCAACCTGTATCAAATATTAGGGAAAAACCCGTTACTAGCGTTGGACGTGACATGAGTCACACGAAAATGGGTATTGTGATCGGAAGTCCAGCGAGAGGCATCAAATTCAGTTGAAACGGTTACATTGAAAAGTGTGGTCGGGTGAAAATAAAGGTATAAATTCTCAAGTATATTCATTCACAAGCAATACCGGCCCTAAATATAAAACAATATCTCAGGTGGTATGTAAAATTTATGGCAGTGTCGCACGGACCTATGAACTTTTCTTTCCTTCGCAGTTATTAAACTTTCGGGCCGTAGTCAAAATGTTAAGTTAGCCAAACATCAGCGTAGCCTTTGTTTATTCGAGTTTTAACGAGATTCGTCCAAAGGAAAAATATCCATAAATAAACACTTCTGTATGTAATCATTTTCGTTGGTTGCGTACAAAATATTCCCTCTCAGATGGTAACAACTTTTGTCTGCGCCATCTCAACATTCCGTTAGGTTTATTTCTTCAGTTTTTGGAAGATATACAGAAGAGCGATAAGACAAGAATAAATTATAGGAAGCTTTTTGTAATTGTCGTTTCGCGAATAAATGTGGTCATAACTTCATTACCTTACTTACTAAATAGCAGTGGGATTATAATGTTGGGCACGAAAATTTACTTTCGGACTAATTTACCAATTTGAATAGAATTTCATTAGCTCGGTACAATGCATTCGTTAGTGGAATGTATGGATGGATATCTAACCTAAATAAACATCAACGTTCGAATGAGATTCGTTACTTGTGTACTCAATGAGCTAATTATTTTATTATCGGCATAGATTTAAAAAATCTGGCGAATATTTTTTGACATTGACGTAGGTTGTTCAACAACTTAATAAAAACTTAAAAACTGGTTTATGCGCGAATCACGCTATTAACTAATTTCAAGCAACTGACTGACGCAAAATACGGTTTACGGTTTTAGAAACACGATTTTATGACAACGTCAAAGGTCAGGGCAAATTTGATTTAGTTATAGTTCTGAGGGTCAACTGCTGTGAATTTACTAAACAACATAACAAAGCTGGTATGAATATTTAAGGGAAAGATCAACCAGCAATATGCATGCGATTGACGTTTCAATTTCCGTATTGCTGCTGTCCGTCCGTCATTGAAAGTTAGGGCAGCGTGCCACTTTAGACATACTCGTATCGATATCGAGGGCAACAGCTAGTAGGTACTTACATAATTTCAAAAATCTAATTCTACTCCTTAACCGAATTGGAAGGCCGATGTTCATTTCAGTGGCTAGTAGTTATCCACTGCTCTACAAAGCAAGCTTGTACTTGTATAATACAGGCTTCATGGCAGACATTGTAATAGAGGAATAAATCACGCAATTAACAGGGCTGAAATTAATGAGCCGTTAAACATTCGGTGTCATTAGCGACAAGTCCGCAGCGGGTTTAATGTTCTATAACAGTCATAGGTTAAATGCCCTTCCACTTGCATTTGGTAAAGTTAAAAGTAGAGATCGGATATTCGGACGCATAGTTTACCTAAAGTAACTTTACTATGCATTGTGAACGGCTTCTTAAATGTATGTCAGGTATGCCAGGAAATCCGGGAATGCATAGTATGGCAGCAACTTCTTTAAATTATTTAATTGAAAATAACCCAAGATTCCGGGTTTGCATAACTATTCGGATGAGCTTTAAATCACTATCTATAGCTCACTGAAATCTGACGTTAGCATTTATCTATCTGTTTGTGTTGAACATGATCCGTGAGCCACTAGATTCAAGTAAAATTCTAGTTTCAAAAATTTTAGAGATTTATTTAAACGATATTCGTAGGCACTTGGAGATCCAATTGCAAGTCTTAAACGTAACTTAACGGCTATATACATTGACCGATATGGTTTCTGCAAATTTAAACTACTTGAAATTATTAAAATTAATAACATCTTTATAAAAGTATTGAAAGAGTTGTCGAAAAATATATTCATTATCGCCCAGATTGTTAAACAGTACCAATATGACTTAGCCAGTTGGCCTGAACTACTATATAATGCGTCCAGTGCCCAAGGTCTTAAATATAGTGCTTTTATCCTCATTAACTGCAACCCAGTGTAATTGCGTGTTTTATTGTAATTACTTCTTCTGCACCGTATAAAGGCAGATCTTTCATCTTGTTTTCTTTTTCTCCACCCTAGAATTTTTAACGATAGATGCAATTGCAAAAGGCAGCATTATATTTTGTACCGTAGATAAAAGCTTGTACTAAACTTATTTACAGCTTCACAAAAATCAAGCGTATCTATCCCCGCGGCTTGACTCATTCTAGCATGATAGACCAAGTTAAGCAACAACCGGGCCGGCCCGTCCAAGTAGGCGCACCTAGCCACCCTCCGGTGGCATACGGATGAATGGAGAACTATAAAAAAATATTGACGAATTTTCATATTTCTTTCTTATTTATCTTACTAGTGGACCCTTCAGACTTCAGAATCTGATCGCAGCAGGTCCAATTGTGTTTTTAAAGCATCCAGGAACCCATTGAAATATACACACAAAATGTCATCCAAATCGGTCCAGCCGTTTAGGAGGAGTTAGGTGACAAACACAGGTACAGAAGAATGATATATATTAAGATTAACAATTCAATTGATATTATAATTGTCAGCTCGATCATTTAAATTTAATGATATAATTTTATTTATAAGTAATCATTAGACATAATACTAATATTATGTAATAGAAAAAAAATATTCTAAGCAAACGCAATGTCACTTTTCCCCCAAGGAACTCTAAAAATAAAATGTTAATCATGAAACCGTCCTGTTAGACATTTTCTAGCCTGATTTACGATAAAACGCAACGGGCGGACTGTTTAGGCCGTAAACAGAGTGCTCTTAGCCTCATTAACTCACGACATCTCCAACCCGGTGTAATTAAGTGTTTTATTTCTAAATTACTACTGTTTTAAGTACTTACCGTATAATACAGTAACCTTAGATAGATAAAATAGGAGATAAGGTACGACGCGTTACTGAAAAATGGGCTAGAATAAATACACGTAAACTCACAATTAAAATTTTTGTATCGTGCACATTTAATAACCGACAAGGATAGTCAAACGTACTCAGCCTGTAGCGCGAATTATTCCACTATGTGTTCGTATTGAGTGCAAAAAAAACCATGTTTCTTGAGCGACTAAACGAAACCTGTGACGCTGGTAATTTCGGAGGCAGGTAATGTGTCATCCTTTCTTTATTTAGTCTAAGATAGTAACGTGATTCTACCCTAGATGTTTGAACAATCAATGAAATTGTAAATGCATATGAAAATTAGCTTTACCGTCAATGAAACCATAAACCAATTTTTCGATGCAAAAATACCTTACCTAGTCATTTTAATTTTCTCTCGTTATATTTGATTTTGAATTGAACGATTTTATGAAAATCAGTTGCGCTGGCAGGGTCACGGAACGGCTTTCAAAGAGAACCGAGAGTCAAATTACATAGTTGAAGGAAATTATTTGATTGCTAAGTCAACATAGTCGCACGAATCTCCGAGGAAGATACTTTTAAAGTTGATTTCTTACTTTCCGAAGAATATTTGTCTGATTGCATCGTCTTCAGAGAAATCTTTAGTATAAACTGAATATGTTGAATCCAGTAATATTCACCAAGAAATGTCTCAAGGCAAAAAAAATAAGGTATCGAAAAACTTCAGCACTTTCTATATTAATTCTAATTCTGACTAATATTATAAACGCTAAAATTTGTTTGTTTGTTTGATACGCTTTTATGGATAAACCATACTACCGATCTTCATAGAATTTACTAGGTACAGAGGTACTTTCAGTCATGGAAATGGTCATAGGATACTTTTGATCCCGAGTAAATATACAGATTCCGAGAGAATGATAACATTATGAATTTAACGCGGACGAAGTCGCGGACAACAGCTAGTGCATTTGTAAATGCGAAAGTTTGTGGATTCGGGTTGTTGTTATTATCTGAGAGCAGGGGTTGGTCCGTATCGATCAGACAGGACTTTATCAGTAAGTGGTACTTACTGTTAATGCTAAGTGTTAATTTATCTTATCAATAAATAACATTGAAGTGTTAAAATATGTTGTTGATGTATGATTATTGAAAGATGTTCTGCTACATTTTTAGTACCATAAAAAGCTAAGGAGAGCAGAAACATGCTGGTAATAAGAATTATGTTGTTTGTACGAATTTAATCCAGTAAAACGCTTCTATTATTCACACGCCTGTAGGCAATATAATAAAACACAATGACCGTACTAATTGCTGGTTTCATAATCGTTTGAAGAGTAAATATGATTTATTATTAATATATTTGCAAAACAATTTCAAAACGGGCCAATCTAGTCCTATCGTTTACATTTCCATATATTAAATGTCTTTGCAATCCCATGAATTTATTTATTCATAAACGACAATTCGAATAATTCCAAATCCGTTGTGGAGATGGGTTATGTTTAAGTTAATTTGAATTGATATATGTTATTGAATCGCCGTATTTTTTTAGTATTCATCTTTGAGCCTTGTCTATAAAATCGACGATAAACGATATCTAGACTTTTTTAAGCAAATGACGCTGATTAGGCCACAATAGTAATTAAATATTTGCGATATCATTGTAAAAACAAACCTACAGTGTAGTGTTGTTTACTGAAATGAAAACTAATAGGACTGCGGTTCGCGCTTTTATAATGAAAGAAATTGGTAGTCGAGAAAAAGTCACATTTAAGTCTTTGCTTGTGTAACAGAATTTACAGATAAATGCAAAGGATGCATAGGATAAACAGACACAGACATGTTTTAAAGTAAGTTTCCATGAGTCAGAATAAAATAAAGTAGTACGAACACTATTCGAGTATATTGTAAATCTATTCACAATAGGAAATGCAGCTGCAGTTACTGGCAAATATTTACGACAAGTTATTGCGGAGATTTCGAGTGTAAGTACGATGTATGCTCGCAGTGGATGATTTACTCGTAGAAATAGAGCTTTCAAGAAAACATTTTCAGTATATTAGAATCCAACTATGCGTTTAAACTGCATTATGGATTCTGATAGAAAAACTTTATGAAATCGGTAGGTAAGTACTGTTAGTATAAAACTGTAGGGATAGTGATCCTTCATAATAACTAGCAATTCAGCCATTTCCAGTCCTGCAAATCATGTATCGACTTGTATCGAAAGTGTATTTAATAATACTTTAAAAGTAACAGTTGTAAAGTAATGTTTCTTTTTAATATGTGATGCTCTTGTATTGAAAATGTAATTTGCACACATAATTAAGGCGACACTCAACCTATATGTATGTATAATTGTGTTAATTTGGATGTAGTTGCTGTGTTGGAAGTTTACTTTTCTTGTCTCTAGTATAACTGTTCATATCTTTTGAAGGTCTTTTTATATTGCAAATTAGGTCTTAATACCATGAAAATAAATTCTTCAGTTACTATTAACGACCAGAACGAAATACCTATGTTTGATTATCTAAGAATAGAATAGCATAGAATATATTTTATTTGGGGATAAAGATACATACATCACACAATATACAGCTATTACTTTGTAAGTATTTTAGGTAAGAGACATTATATCTAATAGATTATAAGATTAGATAATATTAAGGAGTTGGATGGATAAACAATAATAATTATTAACGTGAATTTTAACAGGTTGAATGCAGATCAACGCATCTTTAATACTATATATTATCTTCTTAAAAATAAAGCTTAATTTAAACGTACCAAACAGCTGCCATTGTGGCTGCCGGAAGATATTTACACGAGAAATTGCAAGAATCTCGACGAGAAAAATACAGTCTACGCTGTAAGTGGTCATTCAAACTCTCCTTATGACTTTTCATATCTCTAACCCAAACTTAAGTCAGTTATTTAGAAGTTTTCCACTTAAGTACAAATTTATAGTCCGTATCACAGTAATAAAAACATAGAATTGGAAGATGTTCAATATTGTTCATGTCTATGAAGAACTAAATAATTTATTTCGAATGAAACAAGATACTTACTGAATCGATAAAATAAGGACGAATAATCAGTAATTCAATGTTGCAGTTCTCAGAGAAGGCGTAAATGGAATCATAGTTAGCCTTAACTGCTGAGTATAGACCCCTGCGCAATGAGTGTGCCAGGGATGCATTGAGAAAATGCGTTCGAAATTCCATTAATTTGTTTTTGCTACCTTTTTCTTTGTAGCTCGCAATCACATAATGAATAATAAATAGACCAGCTCTATCTACACGGAATAAAAAAAATTGTAAACTGTAAGTTGCGACTGTTGCAAGTCACATTACAAAATGTATGAGAAAAGTTTTTCGTGACTTCTGACTTCAAAAGTAATCCTACCTCGGATATTTAAAGGGCTTTTGATCCTTATAGGATCGAATGGTAACATAAAAGTTTTTTATAGGTTACTACAACAATTAGTCATCATATATCCCGTTCCACGCCTATCTATTCTCGTGGAATATAACCTTCGGTTCCAGTCAATATTTGCGCCGGTTCCGTCGGTACACAGGGCGGCGCCGGGCGGCAAACATCCTGCTTGCAACGTCTTATACTCGTAGGTCACATGTGCGGTGGGTGGATAATATCAATTACGAGGCTTAACCCGCGGCTCCGCCTGCGTCACATCCATCGCACGAGATTAAACGTAGCTTATGTCACTCTTCGACCCATAAGCTGCAAAAATCACTTCAGTCCCTTGCTCGGTTGCTGCTTGACACGCTGACACGCTCACACCCCCGCACTAGGATTCCTTGTATTGAGGATAGCGGACACACAGAAAGCAATACGATTTTACGCCCAAGACCCGAGTACAAACAGTTATTTGCCGAATAATGTTTGCCCCGGCCGGGGATCGAACCCGGGACCCACAGCAGTCAGGGTCTAACCAACAATATCGTCGAAAGAAGGACAAACCAACGCTTTTGCATTTATAATATTAGTAAGGATTGTTATCAACCCACCCAGTCGGGTCTCCAATCAGAATGACAGCCTCTGCAAGCAACTTTGACCTTATCAAAGAGCTGTGTTTGGTTATAAACCACGGTGGATAATTACGGATTGGCAGACTTCACAGGCGATTAAGTACCAAACATACATTCAAACATAAATACATCCATCCATTCTCATAGACCTTCGCATTTATAATATTTGTTAGTAGGTGAACTGGCGAGCAAAAAGAAATATCATTGAAACCTACATTTCATTCCATAAAACTCCGTAGTTCGTGGGATGTCGTGACAAGTTAATCTAATTCTCGTCTGACCTAAAAATAAGCGTAGGACGACAGTACAGCTCAGGGATAAATTGCCTGCGTGTGACCTGAAATCCTGAAATGGCAGATTAATACGTTAGCTTCTCGAATACCCGAGGAATGTTTGACACGAGCAAATGTCGAACGATTTGTTCCCGGTTTGTTCCAGGTTGATTGCCTGCTACTCTCTCTGATACTCTTGAATCGATACTCCACAATAGATGACGTCACGATTATCCTGAATCACACTTTTGAACTTATATATCTTGCATTATATCTTGACGTGAGTTGCATAAAATGTGCGTTTATACAGGTTTCCAGGGGAAACCTATTCAATAATAGGTTTAGGTTAGGTATATTGTTATTATTCGGTCATTGTTGTCCCTGTTGCAACGTTTACGGCGGCAATCGATCGCACCTGCGTAGGCGCGTTTGGGATCGTTGGAATAATTTCCTACTAATGTGTGTGCATGGATGATGTTATGTACTCAATCACGCAAAAACTACTATGTGGCTTCTTGTGAAAGGTGTGAGGATAGCGCTACTTTTAATCCAAAATATGAATCCCTCTGGACGTAGAATAGAGGGTGAGTAGTTTGTATGAAAATCGTATAGAGATCGTCTATACGGACGGAGTCGTGGACAAAATCTAGTAGGTATATGACAAAGATGGGGTGGTTTTCGTCATGAGAAAATGTGACATCAGCGTTACAGTTTATGAAATAGCAAACGTCAAATGTCATTGTGACTTACGTCAAATTAAACGTTAACAAATTATAATATTTCTGGCAAATGCACAAGACGTGCGACGCCATCGTCCCTACACGGGACAGTAAAAAAAAAAAAAGCTATACGCAATGGCAGAACTCTACAGATTTATATGGGAATGATGTACTGATTTAATAATAATTAGTAATTAAATAATACAAATAATTCTAATACAATTTTGAACTACTTACACAGATCAGATCCAAATTAACTGAATGAAAAATTAAACAAATTAGCTTATCTCATCAAGTAACTGTTGAATTTATTGACGAAGAACGCTTCTGCGTCGATATGTATAATATTAAGTTACAGGCGGGATTCGCCATAGGGAGAATTGAGTGTCTGCTCCAGGCGACGGATCGGTGGGACCGCCGAAGAGCATGTAGATGTGAATGAGGGGATGCGTGTTCTGGTGTGTTCAGGTTGACGATGTATATTTAGTGTGAGTATGAAGAGAACACACGAATGATTCACATCACGATTGATTTCATACTGAATGTATTAATTGAAATAACTTATTGCTAACGTGTGCAAATGAGGTGTATTGATTGGGTACAATTTGCATTATAAATTAATGCCACCACAAGCGCCAAAATAATGTGACAAATATTTTTTTTGCTATTTGAAATTAAATTGTATAGTATCACGGCTGTTTCCTTCATGGACATACAACAAGTGATAGGCACAAAAATAATAATGACAAATGTCAATAGTTACATAAGAACGTAACTGCTTATGGGCGAGTTCTTTGTCCATTTTTAGTCATATATTAGAAGAAAGAATGAAAGTCGCATGTGTTAAAGCGACTGAGAATGGTACCCACTCAGCATAATAAATGTTCAGGTATTATATAGTTAGGGCGCCATAATAACGTCTCACTCCATTCGAAACCTAAGTTCGGTACGGCACTGTATCTAACGACAAGATCCGATACGATTAAATTAGTTTGAAGACCGCAATCACCTCTAAAGACAGCTCCAAAGGCGAGCAAGCTAAAACGACAACAACAGCCAGCTAAGTCCTGGCCACATCTGCCGCAAATCCAATTACCGTTCAAGCAAACGGCTGTTAAAGCGGAAACTATGCGGCAACGCTAGCGTGATGCCCTTGCAGTTTGATAACACGATAGATTGTCAACAGCAGTAAAGCCTTCACCCGTCTATTTACTGACCGGAACACCCATTTGATTACTTTTCTTACTCGACGTAGCTTAATTGATTGCACATATCACGGAGAATAGAACTCTGGAAAAGAAAGCCTTCACTCGTCTCATTACTGACCCGAACACCCATTTCATTGCTGGTCTTACTCGACGTTACTTAATTTATTGCACATATCACGGACAATAAAACTCAAGGAAAGAAGTTTTACTACTATTATTACAGTTAAATGCGGAAGATATATCAATCACGCAAAAAATTCTGAACATATATGATATGAAACTTGGTATGGAGATAGATTCAAGCTATCTGTCGAAGGAATAATCCTTTTTGTCAGATTTTAAAATAGGGGAAGGAAGATTGTATATGATCATAAAATAATTAATACACGAGGCACTTATAGTAGTAACTTTATTCAATCGGTATCGCGTCGTGCGAAGTCGGCGACTAGCATGAGCATTTCATTTACATAGACGTCTGAAAAAATTTATAATTGTAGTGAACATTTAATTCTGGTTGTTATTGTTCAATAATAATCGTAATCTTTTTGGAATGTTTTGGGGGACCTATCCACTTCCGGAACTCAGGCTAGACGCATATCCTTCAAATCTGCACTTGAAGAGCATGGTAGAGATTGCTTCAAGTAATTCAAGCAAAGGTCAGGTCAGTAATCAAATTAATAAATTATTTTGTTTTGACGTTGTTCTTCGCAAAACTGAATGAGAACTTTGTACACGATCTGTTTAAACAACATTATTGTCTGCTATAATTTCCAATATGGCTTCTCAGACTAGTAGTTTCGAACTGCACTCGACTGCCGCGAAGAGCTCTCTACAAATAGCATTGCCACAATTTTCCTCTGTATACGCTGGTTTATTTATTAAAGTTATCGCATGACATGTTCAATAACTTCCAATAGACTGATTAGGTCCGCTGGCCCGTTAGTAAATAAGCGCAAGTAGTGACAACCCTTGTTTCTTACTTTGCGTAAATAACGTAATATTACACGTAAAAACTTTTTTATTAAATCAAAGTTATATGAAGTGGCCTCGACTGCCCATGGGCACTTTTTTTCTTACACACTCACACTAGGATTCCCTATGTTACGTTGTCCCCCACAGAAAACGATAAAAATTAACGCTCAAGCCCCTGACACAAACATTTATCTGTTAAACAAATGCCTTAGCTCGTCAGTCAGTCACTGACCAACACGCCACGGAGTCGTATGGGATGAAACTAGCAAACGAGCATATGACAAGTGGCCGCTGCCATCAATAGACACCTACGAGTTCACACAATTTCTATGAGGATTGTACGGATAAAGACATACCTGTGTATGGGAAAGAACAGGCTAGCTAGCGGAACGGCTCCGGTTTCTGGCTCTCCGGAAAGGAGCACGCAACTTGCGCCACAGTTAAGGTTATTACTCTAAGATTCTATACAATATTAATTTTATAAACCATCTGTAATATGATTCACGTATTACATACATAGTACACAACAAATATCTACAACGCTCGTGACAAGCTTTAATTTTAATTCAAAACCTCATTTAAATTTCACACGAAATGATTACTACAAAACCGAGAGATATTTCGGTTTGTTTAGAACGAAGCTATTACTAATGCAGTTCTTAAATCAACGCTTGTAAATTCCATTTTGCGGTTCCGTAGGGATTAGGAAACTGAGACTAGCGCAGCGAGTTACCGACCGGACACGCGCGGGCTGAATTTAAATTTGGCACTTCGCCCCCCATGAACAACATGTATCAGCTAGGTATGGAGATTGTCACTATAAACAGTTTGTATTTCAGACTATTGGGATGTGGACACCATGCGCTATTAATTTATTGCAAGACATCTTTTCTGTATAAGACCTTACAGAATAAGTTTGGAAAATCTATTTTATTTTCCCAATATTAGTGAGATATATTTTTATTTGGTTTAATATATACATAAATTAAAGTTCAGTCAGTTGACCATAATATTGTATGAATTTTATATTTATAATAGGATAATAATATATTTTTGGTAACTAGTTTTAAATCTTTTTTTAGATTTGAATTACACACACATGCACACACACTCACATGCACACACACTCACATACACTTTCACACACGCATATACTCTTTCACTAACAAACACACGCACTCGCGTCTGCCAATCCGCACTTCTGTGATTCTTCACACGCCTTTGAGAACATTATGGAGAAATCTCAGGCATGCAGGTTGCACCTACTGTAATGTCTAATGTAATGTAAGCTATTAGGTAATAATACCTAATATCTATGTAATCTCGAGTACCTGATTTATTTAAATTGTGGTGCTTTATTATAAAGAGCACGAATATTGATTTTATCACGCAAATGTGCTTTGCAATCCAGTGTGTATAGGTTTTAACGATCCAATTGATTTGCTTAGCTTCCCTGCTCTTTCGCTTCACGACGCATCTGCCTCGAGCAATTAGTGCGCCTTGCCGTGATTCAATTAACAATTTAATTAATTTACCTTGCACATACTCGGGCGTGGGTAAGTGGTGGCTAGCTCGTACAGAGAGATGGCGTTGCACGATAGAGGTAAATAATGGCTTAGGGAAACTCAGCAGGATGTTGCAAATATGTTTTGCATTAATTATTTAGGAGGGACTAAATATTATATTTAGGAAACAATAGTGGAGATGAACAATGTTTGAAGAGAGTTAGTAGAACAGTGGACAAACATAATAGCAGAATATTTATTTAAATAAACAGAGATAACTCAAATCATACTTCTTAAAGTTAAAGTTTTTACGCGCACACAGAAGCAAATATGATGTGGAATGTAATGAACCATGTCAATAGGTAAAATTTGCTAAGTATTGGTATCGCAAATCCTTTTAGAAGAAATAGTTGTACAGACTTTTTATCTGTGTTTGTATGTGTAGTTGACGGAACATTAAAACACACAGTTAGTGTTCCCAGAAAAAAAGTGTTCTTGTCAGACCGCGTTGTCTACGTTGTATTTTTATGCGAATGCCAATTAACTCTCGTAAGAAATCGCAGGCAGTAGCATAGCATATTATTTAATTAAAAGAATTCAAATTGGCAATCTATTAATCATATTTTTATCGCGGTGTATAGTTGAAGAACATTAACTTGGAGATTCTACCGTTATTTAGTATCTGTTGAGTAAAGAATTTCGAAACCGAAAATCAGTCTACCTACAAAAAATCAATTTGTACAAAAATTGCATTTTAGAGGATGTAGAGCATGGTAGATATAGCGCCAACAGCATGTATACAGTGTTCCATAGGTACATTATAAGTTTTATTTTAATCGGATACATTATGCAACGCACATGTTCGTTTAATCTATACGTTGTCATGTTTAAACCGTATTTTTCAAATAAATATCAATGATATTTTTGGCAATTTTATACCCGGAACGGTGACTGTTTTGTTTTTGCTTCTATGTCCCCCCTAGACTCACAATATACTTAACATGTCAATCATTATTATTATTATTTGACTCTTTATCGTACACCATAAAAAATTACAACGGATTATACAAAAAAAAACATTAATTCTAAGACACAAGGGCGGTCTTATCGCTAAGCAGCGACTTCTTCCAGACAACGACATGGCGAGGAGTGAAAGATTACAGCTATGAAATAAGGTAGGTTGCACAAGGA
>DWLO01000584.1:0-19210 GCA_018245335.1 Dalla quadristriga | reverse complement strand
GCATCGTGGGCACCACAGGGGCCAAACCTCATACATTTATTTTAATTAATTATATTTTTGGTAGTTAGTTTTAATTTATAAATAATTTTGAAACTTTTATACGCTATGTAATTTTTAAAAGTTGATTTATGAGCTTTTTTTTTTAAATGGGTCATCTACAAAATTACAAATGTTCCAAGTGCAGCATAATAATTTGATTAATAATAAAATATGAAATGTAATAATTTTGTACAGTTCTTAATAATTTAAGTCTTAAATTTAAAGTTAAAATTATATATTGAAATGAATCATTATTAAGTAATTAAAATTATTTATTAAAATAAAAATGTATTATAATTAAGTTCCTAACAAAAATTAAATTTATTTATTAAAATTTAAATAAATTATTATTAAGTAATTAAATTTAAATTTAAATTGGGGCAAAGAAATTTCTTCAGGTCAACATTATCTTTTTTTCCCTTTCGTAGTACGAACAAGTGACAAGTATGAAGTATGAACAGATCCAGGGGGGCAGGTTGGCCAGGTCGGAGCAGCAGCAGCCCTCCTTGCCACGCCCATGATAAAGGTGTTAAGGCTTATCGGAGGCCTTAGGCCTGTCCCTACACTCAAGTTGGCCAATAACGGCTTTGAGCGCTTTAATATACTTACCTACTCACTGGGAATTGCAGAATGTTCTCAATAGATTACCGACAACAATAATAAACCTTTTATAAACGTCACAGATTTTTGTACCGGCTTGGCTCGGTACGCAGCTCATGAGCGAGAGTCAAAACTTAGTGTTTGCTGTGTACGAGAGCAACAGGGTGTCGAGAAGTGAACCTTACGTTAAAATAATATTAGTTTTCTTTTCGTTTTTATACTTTTAGTTTTTTCTTAATCTTTCAAATAGTTTTGAAATATATAATATTATTATACATTATAATATATTATATATTATATTAGACTCCGTGTTTGTGACGGGGGGAACTGAGCCACCCTTTCCCTGAGGGTCTCGGGGCGGGCGCTCAGTATACCGAGTTACACTCGAGTAGAGGAAATCCTCATCAATAATAATATAATATATATATAATATAAAATAAAATAAATAAAACAAATTCATGACAAAATCATACCAACAGACAAACCTGTACACATAGATATTAGTTGTTTCGATAGTAGAAACAAAAGAAATAATCGACTCTTTAAAGACTTTAATCAGTTTGATTTGCTCCTCTAAATTAAAACGTGTCCAACATTAGTACAAGGCTTAAAGTAAGAAGAAGATTAACTTTCCAGTAAACGTATTGTAACTGAAGATTGGACTAGACAAAGGAAGCAATTCTCATTACTTGCTCAATGGCAATGACTGACGTTAGTATGTTACAATTTGCAGTAATCCAGTTCCTTGGCCATAAAGCTGGCTACCGTCAGATAAGGAATGAGCA
This sequence comes from Dalla quadristriga, assembly GCA_018245335.1. Taxonomy (NCBI): domain Eukaryota; kingdom Metazoa; phylum Arthropoda; class Insecta; order Lepidoptera; family Hesperiidae; genus Dalla; species Dalla quadristriga. Next base: position 17,786 of record DWLO01000584.1, on the reverse strand, counting down.
GCGCATGTCGATAATCCGAACTTGTACTCAAGATCACATTTAAATTGAAGTCTCACACTAAAACGAGTCCACAGGTACTACCTACGCTTCCAAGTAGTGTTAGATATAAAAGTACTGACAGAATATAACAATATACATGTACAACACTAAATTGTTTACAACTAGATGTAATAAATGAAACATAAATTTTAGGTAGGTACCTACTAAGGGACGTAAAAGTCAACATTTTGCGGCACGTCATGACGATAAGAAAGGTAAAAAGTTACATCAGAGCTCGTCGTAAATTATGTACCACGCAAGTCATTCACTAGATAAAACACGTTCGTACAACTCATAAAAGTACAAAACTGCTCTGTACGTATTTCTGGCTGTACGCAAAAAGGGCGCACATTATTAAACAGTGGTTCGTAAAATGTAGCAACGCTCGATGCTCCCGGTTGTCCTCATAAACCCAGAGCCCATTGCTTTCACAAATTTAAAAACAGAAAAATTGTCCTATCAATAAGGTTTTCCTTCAGATCACTGTAATCACACTGTTTACGCACATATTATTATCCCTGCATTGAGCATAGTCTTACTATGCAAGTTTTATTTTGTATATAAGAAAATGCAAAGTTAAAATAATTACTAAATATGTGCGTTGCGTTTTCTCTTCGACGCTAAACTAAACCCCAGACAGCCAGACAAACATTCTAAAAATCATTGGCAATTGTTACATGTACATAGAATAGGCTAGCGTATCCTCAAATTAATTAGCATAAAAAAATAAGTTCTCAGAGAGGCCAAACCAACAAAAAAAAATAACGAATTTAACATTATATTTTATAATTTCTTAAAAGAACAAACAACTAACGAAAAATTACACCTAACAATAGATTATGTTAAGAGGATACCTCGATCCTTACTTGAAAATGAAGCGGACGGATCACGGACCAATCACGGAGTATGGAGTATGGAGTTTTAAAATGATAGTGATGCGACTATTTCATGTACGTAAATTGTAAGATGGCTATAGTGAGCACGCGCTCGAAAATAATCAACGTAATCGTAAACATCATTTTAAGTTTTTCATAAAACTATTAGACGGATTAAGAAAAATATTTTGGCTTTTTTAGAAACGATTACTTAAAAATAATTGCGTGGACTAATTCGTAAAAATACAATGTTGGCATAGAAAATTGAAAATAATTAGAGTCAACTTCACAATTATTTTTTCTCGAATTACGAGAAATCAGTAATTAAGTTTTCTTTTTTTAATTACTTTGATCAAAAAGTCAAGAAACATGTATCTAGGAAATTGGAAGGAAACTAAAAACCGATGTATCACCTTAATATTAAAGACAAGAAGTGAATATAAATGTTTACGGGAAGGTATGCAACATAATAATGGTAGCCACGTACCTTAAAACTATCAAACAATGACACAACTTTCGTCTGAGATTCAAATTAAGCCCACGCCCGTCTCACGTTACAAGATCGGGCCCAGCGCATCGCGACCGCGACCATTCATTCTACATTTTATTTCGTTCGCCTACCGGGTCGCTGCGACAGCTGGACAAAGGCCGTTTAAAATTTTAACGCGATCGGCATTAATGGGCTCAATATAAATGGAAGAAACTATAAACTAAATGTATCGATTTATACTACTATTACCGGTTATCAACCAGCAATTAAAGCGGCAGCGCGAACCGAGACCTGCCGCGCACGCTCGATTTACTTTTGACTTCGATTAATCGCTTCTTTTTCTTCGACTCCAATCACACACATTTGCATAAGAATGTAAGTATTGTAAGAGTATCGATGAGTCAGGATAATCGAATATCCCTGTAATCGATTGCCTAATAGGTAAACCGAATGAGGCATGAAAAACAAAATGAAAGTCATTTGAGTTTGCATAGCGTCCTCCACTTGATTGATTCGAGCATTACTCTAGAGCGAAAATACACTAGAGAATAAAAAGAACAAGTGCTCAATCAATGATCGAGGATTTCCATTGAAACTCTCACCTACTTCACACGTCGTGAAGTCTATAAATAAACAAGATGGAGAATGTAGCGTATTTATATAAACGAGGCATTGACGTGCTGACATCGGTGATGAGTCATGACGCAAGCTAGGCGTCGGCGCGGAAGCGAGCTGCGTTTGCGCAACTTGCAAGCTCCAGCGAATGTAAGTCCGCAACCTCGAACTTGAACTAAACGCACGGTCAAGCGCAAAATATCTGAGATCGCATTTGCGCAGCTCCTTCACGCCCACGTTACTCGTCATATTAGGTTAATGTTTTAAACTGGTTTAATTTTATTGAATTAATTTACGATCGATGCAATTAAGCATAGCACTAGAGATGTTGACTGGCATATTTTTAATAGTCAATCCACATAAATCGCATTGTATAATAGGTCATCCAACCTGTTTATGCATCGATCGAGGAGGAAACTGCCGCCACTTGTTTCTTCGGATGAAGAGCTGTGCTTGCCGAATCACTTTTACACGACGCATCCGTCTCAGTCCTCCTGAGGAAAATCTTATCTTTGACCGGCGTTCAATAGAACTTGAGTCCTGTTCCTTGATTACAAGTGTGAGCAGCTGTGGCCTGTAAACGCGTGGTTTTTGTATATCGAAAACATAAAAAGGCGAGTTTCCTAGGTTGCCGCTCCAGACAAACGTCCGCATTGTTCTACAGTCGCGGCGGTAATCATGCGACGTAAAAAGCATTCGTTCCTACCAGTGCACCGATCATCGATGATCCGCAGTACCGCGAGCCCACGGCACTTGTCGTTGGGCCAGATGCACTCAAAGTATTGCCCAAATGCAAAAAATAATAACTAAGTGAACTTAAAAAGGTATTTATTGTGAGTATAGTAACCAACATCGAACTGGCACATCAGTCTTAATCGAAGGTCACATATATATACGTTGCCACGCATTAAGAATTGAATTAGTCTTGTATAAGTGTGCCGGAAGCTGCACCTTTCAGCACAATATCTCGCCAGCCTACAAAAATTTAGTAAAACAAAAAAAGCAGATCAGTCGCTTGAAACAAAAAGAAGCAACTAACACCTTTCGTTTCAATGGTCTTCATTTGTTTCACTTTCTGAAATACTCTGCCCACGATGCCATGGAATCACATTAACTACAATTAGTTCCCGTAGTAGTATGTAAGTATTAAGCAGTAGATAAAATATGTGTATATACCACTGATATATACTAATTCTCATGTACCTAATCAATACGCTACTTAGTACTATCCGTCAATTGAATCCTTCGTTTTCCACATCGCCGAGCGCGATTAACCGGGAGGCCATGAAGTAGATAACAGCAGTTTGAGCACCAACGTACTAGCTAGTCCAACAAGAGACAAAAAGTTAATTAAAGCCGTTGACAGTGCAAGCAGCAGGTGGGTAGGTATGGCTATGGGAAGCGCGGCCGTGCGCGTCCGACCAGCACCGCGACAAATCGCCGCTAATTGTAGCGTCGCGCATCGCAATGACTAATAGTCGAGCTTTTAACAATACTGATTAGTGATAAAGTGTACGGGTATAAACAAACTGTAGTGTCAAGCCTCACTCACCTTATAGCCTCAGAGCAAGTGTCAATCTTAACCGATCGACTAAGTTACTGCAGGCGCCGTCGGTGGTTAATTGGATGGGTGACCGCTAGTGGCAAGTTTTATACTTCGGGGGGCACGTTAAGTAGTCAGTCCGAGTTGTAATAATTATATATCAATGGTTAACCTTGCCGGAGGCTTTTGGACGACCTAAGAAATTTCGTCACTAACGAATGCTCACTGAAGCAACGATAGCTGCGAAACTCTTTATATCGATCTTCTTATAATTGTGAGGAGAGACCCGTGTTCTGTATTGTACCACTTATAGAGTAGCAGCCAAAGTGGTTAGCACAACCGCATGACATACTGCAACACCTATTAAAAAAGATAGATCCTAGTGCGGAGGGTGCGAGTGTAACGTTTAAAAGAAATAACAAAATACGTACGTCGGTTAATCTAACAGTATACTAGGTATTTAAATCTCACGGCTGCCGCTGCATTCGGATCATAAGCTCTACAAAATAATTATTTTTCAGGTGAGCTTGGCAAAAGGTAGTTTCATTGTAAATCCAAGATACTTTAGTATAAAAAAAACTAAACTATTATAGCCAATATCAAACACAATACTGCGTAATAGTGATAGGTATGTTATGTAAGTGATAAAATCAGAAAACATACTAGGCACGCAAGTTATGGACCAAATAAATAAGGGTAAGAGGTCGTCTATCGCCGAACTGTGGAATTGGACACGCAACAATTCGTGGCTGCCATCTCGCCATCAATCGCGCTTACGTTCAGCATACCGAATTAGGCTGGGTCTGTACGACAAGGTTATTATACCACAGATTAAATAATAGTTTGGTTAGATTTTATATTATTTTTATGAACATTACTAAGACTGTTCATTTGCAGGATGAACTTTATTATTATTGTATAAATTTAGAACGCACATACATTTTTAAAATATTCTAAAATAAGCGCATTTCGTTTTTCATACTTCATAAAGAACCAAGAAAATTACCATCTCAAATAAGTTCAAAGTAAAGTCTAGGTAGTTGGTAGCCAATTGGTCAACGAAGCATGTCCCATAATAGACAGAGATTGGAACGGATCTTCTTAATACGGTATTTAAATATTGATCGATGTTTTAAACATAATAAATCATCAAAACTCGGTGCGCGCTAAACTTCTTACACGAACCGCAATGTCAGCGCGCGGCGACGAAGTCGAGGCGCAACGGAGGATATAAATCGTAATTATGATAAAAAATAAAAAAGATTAAAAATATCATTTAGGGCTACCATCGACTGCAGTTGCACAGTATCAACTGCCGGCGACGGCGACGGCCGACAATTTGCAGTCACGTATGCACGAGCACTAAGGCCGCGATTTCAACGACAGCGACGGGCGCGACCGGGGCGATCATCTTACCATGGTCACCCTGCTGTCGCGTCTCCTCGCTCGGCATAGACAGAGCTTTCATCAGCACCATTGAACAAGTACACAACATTTGTTGCATTTTCGTTATTAATTTGTCCCTATATCCTATTGTGTTAAACAGCGCTTGCTAAATTGAATTTATGCTATGTTATGTATATGCTATGTTATTAGTCTGTACAACAGTGTTTTAAAATTAATAAGGAATATGTATTTTTATAACATCCAAATCAATGTAAACATAATATGGCATACTAACCTCATCACAATACAAAAAGTATTAATTTGATATCAACGATACTGATTAGTTTGATGTTGATGATAGAAATACCGGTATATAAAATCAAGAATGATTAGGGCTCTCGTTTTGAAACTAACGCGAGTCCATCGTCAATACTATTAACGCTCAAGACCAACGAGCTTTCGGTCCGTGGGCGGATCGTTTCATTAATAATTATAACGTAAAATCAGTCCAAACTTATTGGTTCTATGCTACGCTTGTTATGTCGTCATCTATATGTATACAAGAATTCCTGAGCGCCTGTTGTCTCTTAGATTTAACCCTTTTGTTTTATTGGGTAGCGAGCCGGTTGTTTTACAAATAACGAACACCTACCACAGCGCCAGTGACACTTCTATGGAAGAATACGAAACACAAAACCAACACAATTTATAAAATAAAACCGTACGACCGTATATTGATATCGGCGAACAGAAGGTGAGTAATGCATAGATGATGCAGCGGGGTCGATATAATGGTAGGAGACACACGAATTACCCAGTAGCGGTCGGTTATCTGATAATAAATATTATAGACCATTCTTTTAGGCGAGGCGGTCATTAATCGAGTGGTCGATAGCGCGCGTATCGGTTTACGGCCGGCATTGTTGCTCCAATAGTCGTTCCTATTTATCAAGACGCCAGTAATATTGTTCTGGCGCTTACAAAGACCGCGCTTACGTCCAACTCAGTTGTTCAGACAACGCTCATACCTTTGTCTTTTGACAGTCGACGTAGTTTCTATAGATATAATCACTTAAGATTATCAGTTTTTCACAACTATCTATATATCGCACGTGCTTAATGTAATGTATTAACATAGCTCAAAATTTCATGATGTTGGATATTTTGTATCGCCAAATATTATGGCCAAATATCCACAATTGCCTACTGAATATAAAAAAAATCCTTCTGATGTCCTTTTAAAGTCAGTAGGTATGTTTGTTTTTTAATACGGTTAACTATAGAAAAAATTTAGTTGTAGTGTTGTTGTTGTTATTGTTGTTGTAGAGTCATGGAAATCAACATGGGATATTATGAATCCCTGTCCCGGATAGCTATTATTATCATTTTCGTATTAGGTTAGTTAATGCCATACAAATAAGCATATAGGTATGGTACACAATAATATGTCACGTCAGTCGCGTCGGAGAGCAGGCAAAAACGAAGGCTTTAAATAAAGACTAACAAGAGCTGTCAATAATTATGATTATGGTCAAATCTTGTATGGCAGTATAATCAAAAGCTTTGAAGGTTCCAACTCTGTGAAGCGTATTAGAGTCACGATTTCGTCAAAGTTGAAATGATTTGCATATAAATTACTTTCGTTGATGCGTAAATCCACGTGTTGCTCTTAGGGAATAGAGATTAATGTGGTGGGTGTCTCTGTTGGCCGGTGACAGACAAGTTAAGCTGGCATCCGTCAACGCCGGCGTCCATAATCGCCGAATCGAAGATCGATGCTAAGCCCGGCTTATTGAACTCAGCGGATTCGGATCAGGAAAACCCGTTCAGAGTTCATCGGTCGTCCCGCTCTCGACACTATCCCCGTTGTTATCTTTTCTATATCTGACAGCATTCCGTTTGATATACTTTCCTGATCACATCTGTTCCATGCGGCAATTAATATATACTGTGAGATATATAGGTACTTTCATATACCTATTCCGAAAGCAAATCTTTATTGCCGCCGTCTTCTTATTTTTTCCGATCAAACAAACAGATACCGGCACAATGCATTCCCATTACGAACGTATTGGTTTTCGATGATTACCTGCTCGATAACTAGTTTTCTCAAGATGCCGAGATTACTTTAGTCAGGTCAAAGTGATCATCAAATTTTATGACGGCTACTGACCAGCAATGTAGCTTTAGACGATGTCCGCACTTACCTTAAAAACGACCGACTTAACCGTAGATAGTCGCCGCCGGCTAATCACTTTGTCAAGCCTTTTACAAGGCCCTTTTTAGTTGCGAATTACCTTACCAGCCAACTTAACGATGAGTCGAAATGAAACAAGACTTACTTGTTACTTCATCTGTTACATTCACCCTCGTGGTGATTATTATGAATTTTAACAGTATTGGTAGAGCTGGTATTATAGTAAGTAGCATTACTTTAGTACTTAGCCTATACCTACTTAATTGACATGAGAATAAAATATGGGTGACTCTATTATAAACTAAATTTCACAAGTAATTACAAATCAACGCCTTTTAGATTACTCTGTTTACCAGATATATGTTATTGAATAAAAATCTACTGTAATACCTACTCGAAAATTTTGACAAATAATTACAGTAGGAACTTTTTTTTGTGCCTAAGTTAAGTTTTTTTTACCTATAGGCAAGACGGTGATGGCCGCAACTTCTCTGAATATCTCGCGTCTTCATTGCGAACTACAATCCAGCACACAGCACTGATGACAGTCCGCTGACAGGATGTTCGCAGGCGGTATGGCGGTTAAGCTATTAAAAAGATGAATGTTTGCACATTACTAGAGGAGACACGCGTAAGTAACGCTCGGGGTGTGCTGATATACGCCGCCATCAGCGCGGCGCTGACGCCTCGCTGGGGCGACGCATACGCAGCACCGGTTTGTGCACGCGACACGCATGCAATTCCTGAGACCCACGTAGCGCGCATAAAGATTATAGCCATCAGATTGAATGCCAAGTTATACATAAGGCTAGACGAAATTTAATTACAATAGAATGTTTTGCACTCTTTTATTTACTTTAGTTGCGGCGGTACTACCGCGATCACTTTCAAAGTAATCCATCAAATTCTATTACGTAATTATTAACAATATTCTCAGTCGATATAAATAAACGAATGTGAGCGTGCAGTTGACAGCAATTGGAATTCTACCGGCACGCTTATCAGAGCGCTATTTTGTATAATAAACGCTAAAAGTACTCGGACCAGCCGCTGCAGCAGAAAGGTTATGTCGGCGTTCATATAAACGCCGACCACGTTTCCATTTACACACTGAAACGGTAGCGTATTATGCAGGGGCAAATTTTGTTTGTTGTGGGGGCGCGAGATAGGCGGAGTGGCGCGGCTGGCGACGACTGCTTATTCTATTTACCGAACGTGCGACAGCGCTTGGGCCGCTGTTTGACGATGTAAATTTAAGGTTGAAGCTCATTTAAAATCCCAGTGCCTTACTAGCACCGACTAGTCGCTCAGTGTCCACGCGGCGACGTCGCGCGGTCCGCGGGGTGTCAATGCGCAACAACGCGCGCGACGCACTCACGAGTAAGTCGGTAAGCGAACTATCTTCACCAGTGCTACCCGTGTTTCTGACTGATCTATGAATTCGCTCTCAGAGCTATCGCGCTTGATGGCGTAGACCTATATGTACACATCCGAAAGTCTCTCAACTCCGCGGATCTTCAAAAGGTAAGTTCGCGAATATTATTTGGCAAAATCCGCAGGTTGATCTACCTTCCAGAATAAGACAATCATCATAATTATGTATTCATATATGTAAGTATTTTGTTTAATTGGTATTTAGATCTATTTATGTATAAATTATGAGAAATCCGATAGTTATATTATAATATTATGTACCGCCTGTCACAAAGATTCACCATCACCAAGGGTTGACAGGTGGAGAACGCCATTAGGCATTAAGTCCGTCCTTTGTAATCCCTAGATAAGTTTTTGCAAAAAAATATCAAATAAATAAATAAAAGACAAACTAAACAGAAAAATAACAAACACCTAATACTAGCAACGGCAAGTTTTCACAGAGTGTTTCACTCTCTTGCTTGACAAGCGAGGCGAGGTGGTGAGGTGACGATACGGAAGTGAGCGCATATGTATGGAAATATATATGGCTCTAGGCGAAGTGATGGTCGTGTGCCGAGTTGATAAGTGTGCGTTAACCTTTATCGTGGCGCTTAATAAAACTCGCAGCTTCATTGATTCGCAGATGCAGCTCATTACAAGCGACGCGACGGACCGCTTGCCCGCGCCCGCCGACCGACCGACCGCTGCCCGCCAGACCTGTTATCTCAACAAATTATTATGGATTATCGACGTCCCAGACACATAGTTAACAGCTTTCGAGTTCCCAACATTCTTTGATATGATAACGCTACCCACGTTATTTACAAGTTTAAAAGTCTTATTAGCAACGCGTGATAAAAAAAAACTCTTTACTCACTTATTAGGAAGGTAAGGACCGTAAGTTGTGATACAATTTTCTTATTAGAATTCGGACTTAAAAAACAAAACGCGAATACGTAAAACTGGATAAGGCTCAAAGCATGGAACGCTTCTATGATAACGTATACAGTACAAATATAGTAGAAAGTGTTACTGGTGTTAAGCGCGCGAGTAAGGAAGTGAACACGAGGTAAACATTAGAGGAAGTAGGAATGCCCATACTGGGAGCACATAAACTGCTAGTAACAGTCGTAGGATCCGATAAAGCCTAACATCGGGGGCCCGAACGCCTCGCCGTTATGGCCGATATCGACGTTTTCGAGCCCTACCCTTCCTGTACTAAGGAAACAATGAATGCTGCTTGAATTGATTACCCAACTTGTAACTATACACAAACTAGAATACAGTACCGTAGTAGCAGTAGCTAAACTTAGGTATATGAATTTAGGTACAGGTATTCCTAGCTTGAATATAATTCGTAAATTTTAACACTTTCTAGAATTGTCGATAATATTGCCTGTATCATAGTGACTTTATTTAAATTAACTAAAGCTGAAATAAAACGGTTAATGGTACGATAATAAGGCTAGTTTATTTATGCCACTATTGACATAGATATACTATCCTGCCATGGCCGGAAGCGAATGGTCTGTAATAATGTAAGTGAATCAGGAAAGCTTGTTCAGGGCGTCGAACACGAGTTTACATCGCGGGCCGTGGCCGTTACAAACCAGCTCAAAGTGTAATGCAGCCTCACAAGTGAACCTCACTTCACTCACTTCGCCTCTTTAGCGAGATCGACTCACTTACCTCCGGCGCAGCTCCGCGCAAATTGATGGTTTCACCTCGTTCCATGCAAAACGATCATAGCATCCCGCTCGCACCAAACAACGCGGTAATCATTGTTTTTGAAACGAAAATAAAACAACACCCACTTCAAAGTATACACGGACGTGAGAGAAAAACGACAAAAACGCCAGAGTATTCCGATAAGTTTAAGATAAATAGCTCGACGAGTTTTACTTGCCCTACAGTCGGACGTTTTGTTTTTAGTTCGACCAATCTCTGCCGGCGTAATCTTCGCCCGTGATCGATTTTGCAGAAATCATAATCAGTATCTATCGTATTTCAGTTAGCGGTAAAAATCGTTTTCCTGACTATAATGACTAAACTAATAATAAAAGCTTACACACTCACACCCCCAACTAGGATTTTGTGTTGCGGATTTCGTGTTGCGGGTGGTGGACACGTACAGAAAACCACACAACACACCCATGATCCGAGTACAAACATTTATCTGGCAAATAAATGTTTGCCCCGACCGGGGATCGAACCCGGGACCAACAGTTCGTCACTAAAGGTCACTAACCAACGCACCATTGAGTTGACTCTACAATTTCAGGGGGTTCCAGTTAGACAGTGACACCGTAGCAAACATGCCGTGTTCGTATCGCATGTAGTTGTCGTTACCAAAGTCTGAATGATACTGGAAAGTTTTAATGTAAATATAATTAATTGGCTTGCGTGGCTTATGGCTACATACACTGTTAAATATAATGAGAATTATTCGACCTATATGTACGCAAGCGGAACAGCGTCGGCGATAATAGAGCCTGTGTCAGCGTACGAGAGGCGAGCACAAAGAGCATCTCATTTTCGGCAGCAAAGACAAAAGCGGTAATTACAGCAGTTAACGGTTGAGCTTGTATAACGAAGCTCGTGTGGGTTGAACTCTGCACTATGTCTATAGAACTGTAAAAGTAATGGCGCTGGTCCATTACAGTCCATTGCTGCTCTACAACAGGCAAGAAACTAACTATTTCTTGCTTGAAACGAGTTGATCTAATTAATGGAAACTAAGTCCTAATTTATGATATGTCATATACCCTCTTAGTCCACATAGCTCACAGGAAGAAAACCACACAGAAAAGCGAATTCTATCGTGTTGAAGGTATTATGAGTTAACCAAAATAACACTCCTCATTGTTGTTGGTTTGTCCTCACCTAGCAGAAAACTTCCGAATTGTCTTTGCCATTTTACTCTCATCAAAATTACGGTAAATGAAAATTTGAATATGTCTAAAATGTCTGCATTTTAATTGTCAAGAAAGTTATAAATCACATATTTCAAAAGTATACCAGACTTTTACAATTATTGAAAGCAAAACTGGGGATTATTCTGCCCAGATAATTATGTCAGCGATGCCAATAAGCAGAGACCAGAAATATATCTCTAAAAGGTAACAGATAGAGTGGAACTTCCATTGAAATAAAATTCGTTCTCCTTCCAGCATCTGAAACATCACGCACAACATGCAAGCGCAACAACACAAACCATTAAGTTGTGAAAGGGCACAGTTTCGGGTATTATAGCCGGCGCAGTAGTAAGTGAGCAGTAGCGACTTGTAAAGACGCATAATACAGAGGTCATGTTCTCACGTACTCGAGTCAAAGTGTTGCCTACTGTCCAGTGCTTTGTGTGGCTCGAGCACCGGCGCAGGGCCAGCGCGACAAGTGGACGCGACAATGCCCGCCTTTACAAAGATGGATCGCATCCAAATGGAAAGTGGGTCGAATCAGATGTATAACTGATAACATTACAATATTTATTTACTACAGTTCTTACAAATACAAACTAACTTTACTGACCACCAAGCAACAATAGTTATTACAGTACTTGATACGCGGCACAATATAGGACAAAAGGCTGAAGCGATTAATGCCAGAAATCTTTTGGGTGGATGAAAAGCAGTCATGAGAGGGCTGAGGTGCACAATTTTGCAAATATAAGTGTTATACCTTCATATACATACATTTTCATTATTTGATGTAACACATACACACATATACATATGTAACTATACATACATGTAATTCTTACTAACGTAATGAACCTGAGTGTTACTTTCATCTCAATTGCTAGTAGGTTCCAACTAGTTGCAATTCCTGGTTACTCAGTCCTTCACAAAGTCAATCCCCAGATATTATGCCAAAATCGGTGCGGTTCACTTACTATGTTCTATTTCTATTACTTAATTTTATTAATACTAAGCAATTACCTAACTGAAAGCAGTATTTTTGCCCAAAAATAACAATAATATGTTTCTTGACTGTATGATCTAAGTAATTCAAATAAGGAAAAACGAAAAGGTGAAATTGTCTCGAGAAAAAATTATTATGAAGTAGACTCAAATTATTTTCTATTTCCTGATACTCTGAATTAGTTCACTGAATTATTATATATAATAATAATTAATAATTATTATATATATTATAGTTTATGAATATTTGCGAGCGCGTGTTCACTATAGCCATCTCAGCATTTACATACATGAAATAGCTGCATCACTGTCACTTTCAAACTCCATAGTCTTCCGTGATTGGTCCGTGATCCATCCGCTTCATTTTCAAATGAGAATCGATGTATCCTCTTTACACAACTATCAAGAATCAATATAATAAATTTAAAAGAATTTATAGAGCATAATATTCAATATATAGCGGAATAAGTAACAAAACGCCAACTGCATCAATTTTATGTACATAACAACCCTTTCACCGCGACGTGTAGCAATAAAACTGGTGCATTACTAATACGAACGCTCACCTACAAATCCGCGCGCTTCGATTTCACCCCGGGGAAATATTGCAAACTTTCCACGTCCCTAACGATACAAGGCTTATGGAAGATTATTAATGTTTTATAAGTCGGTAAATATCTTTCCCTTATCTATCTATTTACCTTAAATATCTATCTATCCTTATCTAAAGACAAAAGCAAATTTTATGCATAGATAGATAAAATAAAGGCAACAATAAAAAAATCTGACTTACTGTGTGTCCCTCAGCGTGTAGTAGTCGTAATCAAAACTATACAAATGCTACTAGAACCTGTTTTTATTGTAATAAAATTCCTAAATAGTATTAGTTGACCCAAGTCACAAATGTCTGTTTTTGATTCGAAAAAAATATAACTACGCTATTACTGAAAATGTCGATAAAACAGAGACAATTACCACTTAAGATCAGGTGAGCAAGTTGCGAGTTTGCATATTCCATGACGTAATAAATATTATAAACATAGCATAACAGTAGACAAATAGTTGCTCTATGGTCCCTCGAAATGATTTAATCGTATGACACCTCTCTTTCAAAACACGACATCACTGACAAATAAGCTAGTTAAAATAAATGTACGATGCACGATTCCCTTTACCTAGATCATGTCGTTCATTTATTACAAATGTTTACAGAAACATTTAGTTCTATTGCAACATTAACGTTCCAATACTTGTATTATGCAACGTAACAGTAAGTGGTTTTCGATTGGTATATGAAACGGTAGCAAAGCCGATCAAGATATTGCATGCGTAATAGCTAGTTGCTAAGATAGTATTCGGTAATTGGAGCATATTTTTTTATTAAGGTGATACATTGACTCTACATACCTATTCGTAAACCACGCCCTAGTCTATGAATTAGACACATCGCCTAGACAGCGATGGAATTACTCCCTGTATGCAAATTGTGAGATGGCTATACTGAGCGCGCGCTCTGAAATTATTGACGTAAGCGCCAAACAACATATTATTTCACGTAAGCTCGAAACAACATATTATTTCTTTTTTTATAACTACTTTATGGATTATGACAAAATAGTTATATCTATTTAGATATGATCATTTACTATATTTTGAAAATAATTCCGTGCACTAATTTGCAAAAAATGTTGATTAAGTTAACTTATCTAACTTAGTAGCCGCAACTGCCGCAACTGCCGCAAGCGCTGATATCCCTAAAGTGTTATAACCCTCAATAGGTACCTAATGTTAACATTCGATTAACTGTTTGCCACTTTCTCAACATAAAAAGATATTCTTTTACCTTTCACCTAGTTTTATCACGAAATATCATTTTGCTGCTTGAACTCTACATAGAATAGCATTTAAACGCCAAGAAATGCAATTATAGAACATGACAATGCTGGTTACAAAAAGAGCGTTCATACTCGAATAATACGTACACTATCTACTCGTATTTTGAACGTCAACGAATATAGGCAGAAGAAATTATTTTACCAAATCTTCATTCAGTAAAGTGTTTCATCCTGTTCCTAGCTGGGATTTTCATTCATCATTCAAAGCACCAGTTTCATTCCGTAACGAATGCAAGTTAAAACGAATAAAAGCAGACGGGGCTCTACCGCACTTGTCCATACCGAAACTAAATGAATCAAACAAGGAATAAATCTGGAATCCGAACAAAATCCGATCGTGCTACAAGAAAATAACAAAGGGTAATGTCGGTGTCAGGTGGTTCGTTCGCGTGACCACGAGTGAGCGGGATTCCTCTTCACTCATTTAGAGGATCACCTTACTCCGACATTCCTTGTAGTCACTGCCGACATTTTATTAGAGCTTAGACTTGACCAATTACACTGCCCACCTATCCATTATTTACTTTTTATTGGCTCTCCCTTCCCGTCGGTGGCAAGGAAGACTGTGTTCAAGGTGTGTGAAGGTTAAATACACAGTGTGAATTTAAGTCAATCGTGCAGGCGCTGTATAGGGCGACCATTAACTGTCCATTCTAAAAAAAAATTTAATCGTAGGTTTTATCGGAAGTATTTATTCAATATAAAAAAAAATCTAAAGGATATCGGTCCAGAAATAAAATTAAATACAATTTAAAGATATTAAATGTACGTAAAAAACGGGTAGATATCGTAGGAAAACGGTGACATGTATACTCGAGATATCGAGCGTGACATTAACTACTGCCAGCGCTCGTGTGGTCGGAGGCACTCAATATCGATTATCAAACGTGATATTCTAAAACTTTCATGTCATAGTGTCAGTTTACGTGTAAACAACATCGGAGCAAGCGAGTAACCTACTTGGGTAATTGAATTCGCCCGCTAAACTTTGACCTTAGCAATAAATTAGGCACCTACTAGTCTCATAAGACATCGTCTCGATGAATAAATTTAACACGCACGAGAGCTCTGCGACAAAAAGCGGAGACTACTTTAAAGCTACCCAGACTATCATTCGCGGGCACACCTAACAAAGTCGAGCTAACTGTTTGTCTTAACTATTAGTGATGTGTATAAAATGTATATTACTACTGAATACCTTGTGCTCTAGCATGGTTTATTAATGTCGAACGTAACGAAAAGCCAATAGGATATTTGGCTAAATTTGTCACGCTAAAGATGGATTAGGTGTATACCTATCGATTTGTAAAATATTCGTTCTAATTCGTCCACAAATATCTCTGGTCGTACTCCTCAAAAGATCACGGTTCCAAAAGGCTGCCATCCTGATCCACCAAGTACCTGTAACAATTGTCAATTCTTGAATATTACTAGCGCAAACAATGATTTACCAATATGCACAAGAATATTGGTTGCGCCACTATCGCGTAACACGTAAACGAGCCGCGATGGTGGCCGTAGATCATAATCCAGATAGCGCACCAGCTATGGCAAGCGCTCTGCACTCGTAGGCCGAAAGCCGCACGACTGCTGTCGAAAGTGAATTGTCGTGCTTGCAACCGACATGTCGCCCCAACATTAGTAGTTGTGTGCCGGCGTGACTATACTTTCGCGCAATCGGACATTAAGAAGGCAATCATGAATGACCTTATGATTCCAGACGACTCCGACTAAATGCCAGTTCAGCTTATGTTTTAAAAATATAAATGTAGGTACATACAGGATTTATTTTCTAGTTTGGTTCCGTTTTATACTTTAAAACATACATGTTTCTTTGATCTTTGCACGTAACTGTTCAAAAAGCCAGACAAAGAGGAGTCGCCAATGCGTCGCCGGCCCTGAAGGAGACCTCTTTTTGCGCCTTTTTTGAATTATTATTAAGATTTCAATTTCTTACAGCATCCTAAATGGCTTAAACTTCAAAATCCTATCTTATGAGTAAGCTATCTTATGATATATGAATGAGGGTTCGAAAAACCGGGTACACACTGGCATGCTTACTGGAACTTGGCTTGGTTCAATGCCGTGCGCTCGGATAAGTGACGTCAATATTAGCTTGCATCATGAATGTCATTTTAAATATTTCTAAAAAATACCGCTGTAAGGGGTTAAGTGCAATATTTACACTATCAATTGTATGTCATCGCGATCGGTGTCGCCCGAACGATGTTTTCACTCGCGGCCCGCCGTGTTACCTTTCATAAGCGTTAACTCATAAACAAAGCGACCTATGAACTTAATAACAATGTGAAGCGGGCGTGCGAAACGGGAGATGCACCGCGACTTGCAATAATTCTTTCGGTGCCCATCGAGAACCTCTAGCGACATGACGCACCATAATTTAGCGCCGACGCCGAGCCGAACAGCAAAAACTGTTCGTGGCCGGCCGTGGCGATCGCGCACACTGATAAAGCCTTTACAGACTTTATTGTCATAATTTTGACCCAAATCTGATTGTTTCACTTACATGGAAGTGAAATATTATGAGAATGCATCTTCCGCTTCAATCTTTTCAACGAGATAGATTCTTTGTTGAAAGTTTTTTGAGGCCAACGGCACTTTTGAGTAGCGACCGCTTTTAGATTTAACGAGGCAAGGTCAATAAGTATACGCTCAAAGTGGCAATAGACAAATTGTTGCTGTTATCTGATATGGTAGAATTCGTGACTTAACATAGATTGCCTCGTAATTTAGCGCTATTGACATTTAAAAGACCTTGTTCTAGTATTGTTTTAACCTTTTTACTGTACCAAGAAACTTATTTCAATACGAGATATCATCCTGAATAATGCTTTGAAAACTGTTTGGATCGTCGGAACACAGATCCATGCCGACACGATTAATTATCTGTTGTCTGCCTACAATTCTAGCAAACAATTAGTTAAACCACTTTGTAATATTGAAGTTTTATAAAATGCAAGTAAATTTATTATTTTTATAAGTATAGTAATTTTCATCAAACGTGCCTATTCTTACTTGTATTTCTTTAGAACTTGGTTATGGGTTAATAACTGGATATTATTGTAAATTTTCTCAATCTTCGACTGTAGGTTCATGTGAAATAAACAGTAATATTGTTAAAATAAAATTTAAAAAATTATAACACGAATTCGCGAGTAGCGCTTGCATAAGTAGGTAATACTATAGGTACGAGTACATACGAGACATCGAAAAGTTCGAAGACAAACAATAATACATTTTTTTTACATAAACTTTTAAGTGGGCTAATGTCACGGTGATGTACGATTATAATTAAATTTTTAAGTACTTCAGTACTAAGTAAGACATTCAACTGGACACTTAATTTTATATAATACTAGCGGACCCGACAGACGTCGTCCTGCCCTTTC
>DWLO01000583.1:0-19228 GCA_018245335.1 Dalla quadristriga | reverse complement strand
CAGGCCATTTGCTACAACTCCTATAAATATGAACCAAATTAAAAGAAACACTTCCGTAGATTCAAAAGCCTACATTACTTTTTATAATTTCACTGTTTATACCAAAGACACGGTTAAAATTATCCTGGAAGCAAAAAAATATTCTACCACTTGACACGCCGTACTTCACCTAGTTGGCAGAGTTGTTTAATAAAGTGTTATCGTCAATCTATGAGAGGGTTAAATGCTCGCTGACTATGATGTCACTGAGGCGAGAGTCACTCCCCACGTCGCAACCTTGGCACATAGATATATGATTGTTACCCTTCACTGGCCCTCTACTGAGCACGGGTTAACTCTCAAATTTCCCACTTTAGGGTAAAGACCATCGGCTACCAGGCTAGCCAAACGAAGGTCAATTGTACCTGTTACTTTAATCGCAAATAATTTTGAATGTCAGAGGAGCCCAGGCAGAGTTTGAACCGAGGACACCTCGTACTCGAAATCGAAATCTTCTAAGTTTACTCGTAAGTCGAAATCTTAGCATTTTGCTATCACAGCTTTCAAACTCGAGACAACAGTGCTTATGATGTTATTCAAAACAAAATGAAACCCAAAATTGTTTCTAATGTATATGTACTCGTAGTTAACAAAAGTGTTTTGGGCAAAATCCATCGATCGAATGATTTGCACAAGTAAGGCTTCTATTCATAGAATGAGATGTCTCTGGGTTTCCATATAGCAACTAAACAATTATTAAGAAAAATTATACGAAATATGACAGAACAGACAATACCTTAACACCCATCGAATCCGTAATTTTGTAGTCAAGTCAATCCACAGTTGGCCAGCGTGGAGGACTACGCCCTAAACCCTTCTCATTCTGATTGGAGACCCGTGCTCAGTAGCATATGGAATGGGTTATGTTGATGAAGATCAGAAATCACGATTTTTCAACTACATAATAATATCAGAAATCTTTAGACTGTGACTTTACTTACATACCTAGATCATCTATTTTCCTAGCAATACTGTAAAGTCCAATGTCTAGCAGAAGATCTTCATAGACTGATGGATGGATATAAAACGTATACCTACATATCGACGAGACACACATTTTTACAGCGAGGCGCTTGAACCTATCCAAAAAGGGATGGCTATTCCCCTTTTCGTTTTTCTTTACAACTTGTTCAAAGTTCGTTTCGCGCGAGTGAACACCCCGCACTTTTATTAGCATTAGCTGACTAAGCAAGTCTCCGCTATTTGCTAGGGATTACCTACCTACCGGTGTGAATCTTGAATTTTACGATTCGATATTTTAACCCTATGCTGTCTCGGATGACAATAAAATGGATACGAACGTGCCGGTGGCGACGATTCGGATTTGCTATTCAGATTATAAATTTCTCTGCAAGGAAGGCTGGCTTGAGGAATATTGGATAGAAGAAAGACAGATAGATTTATTCAATGTTTTTGTAGAGCTGGTGGATGATTGCTTTGTTTTTATGAAATAAAAGGCATGTCCTGACTGACTGACTGAATCATCAACGCAGAGCCGAAACTGCTGAAGAAAGAGGCTTAAAATTATAAAGTAGGTATCTCTTAGGTGTAGTTATATCCACTAATAAAGGATTTTTTGAAAATGTATTCTATCGTTTGAATAAAAATATGGCAAAAAACAATTGATACGCAGACGAAGCTGCGAGGAACAGTTGGTGTTATTATAGGTATTGATAGAATATAAAGAGTGATTGGATACTCGTTTTGCATTCCACATTGTAAAGTTATAATGGATCGACTGAATCTTATGTGACGTAAATATTACCGGCATTCACACTTAAGTGTAAACAGGTTGTCGTAAGAAGACAAAGAATTTAAACTCGATGTCTGAGATCAATTGGAGCGTAACGCACTAGGTTCTAATTTATTTCTTTAAAATTTCTTTAGCTCCAATCTAGTGCACTAGCCGCACGCCACTCTTCATAGCAAGATCAGTTCAAGCGCATGCTATAATTTGTTTTGCATGACTGGGGTGAACAGAAGTAGGTTTCACATTGGAAAGCGTTGCCATAGACGACGCTAATTGTGAAATTGCTTCACGTTTAATTTACCAAATCGGTATTTGCATACATGTACAAGCTAACCACGTTTAGATATACGTGAGACCGTGAAAGTTTTCAAAGCGAAAGAAGATAGACAATTTAGAAACATGAAAAAACTACATATATATAGCATACATATAGCCTATAAAAGAAAATTACTATTTAGGGCTATTTTAAATTGATTGTTATGTATTAATTCTTTTATCAGTACCGGTTAAACTGTCGTTCCCAATTGCATAACTGTCTTTACCTTAATGATGTTTGATTGTATCCCTGCGTTGGATGCAGTTTCTGTGTCATTCAGTGTATGTAGAAAGTATAGAACTTATTATAAACGAAATTTAGCAAAGGTGATAGTGGTCATTGCCACCCATGCAAGCTAACATGG
Organism: Dalla quadristriga; assembly: GCA_018245335.1. NCBI lineage: Eukaryota > Metazoa > Arthropoda > Insecta > Lepidoptera > Hesperiidae > Dalla > Dalla quadristriga. The sequence continues at coordinate 16,759 of DWLO01000583.1, read as the reverse complement.
GTTGTTAAATTTTAGTGTCGAATTGCACTAAAATATTCCGCATATGTATTTTTAATTTAAAGTAACATGTAAAAATAAGACTTTTACACCGGAGCAGCGTTTTTGATTACACTCCGGAGTTCTCTAGGGGCTGTTGGGTGGCACAGAAGTAGAGCTGATATTAGTGGCATATATTTTATAAATTTTATGTCACCGGGTATTTCCAAATGAGGAGGCTCAAGCGTAGGTTCAGTCCACGTTAAGCTTATGATATGAATGTATGCGTCTTACAAAGACTAGATAATGTTTCAGCTCGTAGATAGGGCCTGCTATTTCGAAGATATCCTTGGATTTAAAACTGCAGGTTTAATTCTACAAACGAGTAGTAAAGCCAAGCTTTAAATTAAACCCTTCATTCTGTGAGGAGCTGATGATATGTTATCAAATATTAACGTGGGTAACTCAATGACTGTTGGATCGAAGCCCAACATGCGAAAATCGTACAAATTGTGTAAGTAGGAAATAAATCTTAATTGGCCGTCTATAAAACTGGAATGTTTTTTGCGTAACCGCCTTAACGATATTTATGTAATGTTCTGTAGTACCAAGAGTGTAGTTAAGATAAGAATGCGCTAGCCAAATGGGTTACGTGTGAACCATTAAGAGCCTTTTTCAGAGCAAAACTACAGATCCGAGTGGTTTCTTCGAGAAGTTTCGATATCGTTCGAACTATATACCGAACTACAGGTAATCGTGTTTTAGTAGGTACAGAGAGTGGAGTTTTTTATGTTCAGTGATTTTATTTATGTTAAAATAATCGTAGCAGGAAGCATTGGAAGCTGCAATAGCAGAGTGGGGAATACTTCAGTTTTCTACTCGAGAGGTCGAGGGTTCGAACCCCAGGCACCCATCTATGACTTTTCGGAGTCATATGCGTTTCCGTCAATTAAACATCATTTGCGAACATAAATACAGTAAGCGTAAAACTCATAAACTTAAAATAAATTTATTAAAAATTTATATTTTATTCATAACTTAACGGTGTGAGAAAACATCACGAGGAAACATGCGTGCGTGAGTTCTCTATAATGTTCTCAAGGCCGTGAAGTCTGCCAATCCGCACTTGACCAGCGGGCTGGACTATGGCCTAAATTTTCTCATTCTGAGCTCTGAATTTTCTCACCCGTGCTCAGTGGGCCGGTTATGAGGTGTTGATTACTCAGAGCATAGGATCTGTGACTGCTTGAAATAGACGTAATATTAGGATTGGTAGTCTTGTTTAAGGGTGGTTACATGCCCATGTTCATGGATAACACAATAGTGCATAGTGACTTATAAGTAATTGGCGGTATTGACTGAACGCTGACTTCGTTTTGCATGATGATGTGAGGGAACAGGGTACAGCGGTATGCAGCGTTTATTGTGGACGATCTGGACTCTGGAGCCTCCTTAACCTGGTAATTTCAATGGTACAGAACTGCCATCAAGATCTGGAGAACAAGTAGACTGGCAGCTTACTTCCTCAACAGAAATTAATGGTTACGCTTGCGTGTAAATTGAGGAACGAACTTCCATCTGTGGTTTTCCCTGTTCCGGCTTCAATTAAAGGCCCATGTTCTTTTTAGTGCCGGAGACGCATTGCCGATTCCTTTGGTGTTAAAGATGATCACATACAATCAGACAGCCCGCCTGCTTGTTCGTTAGGACGCCAAAAGCAACAGGGTACCTTAATTACGTTAGTATCGTATGCTCTTTGATCTATTGCGAGTTTATAAGTCAGCAGTCAATGGACGTCGAACTTCTCTAATACCATTGAAAAGCGTCGCACAAAGAACTTCCCAAACTGCTGGTCGACGCTTGTATCGCTTTGTTTAAAGTTTGATTGTAGCCGCTTTGTTGCGAGCGCGCAGAACTTGAAATTTTTAGCGCGCGTCCCCACCTGTAACATCGATCCATCAATATACGTACCACCGAGCACAGCCGAACGCGGAGCAGCGATTAGACGTGAAATTTCGCGTGGCAGATGCAAGATACCGTGTTCAACGACGCTCGGTGATACAGATACGAGTCTGGTGGGGACCCGACATAAGGTAAGGATTTTGTACTCGGAAATAAGGAGCGAACTGAAAATAAATTGTTGTTTCAATGTTTCAATACCTCTTTGCTAAACTCGAAAGCAAAGTTGGAAGAGAAAGCGCATAAGTATTGAAGCGCCATTATGTCAGCGAGGAAAGCATAAAATTGCCTAAAAAGCCGTAAAAGCGGCTTTATAGGCAGTTATTTGTACTTTACGCGTTATTGCCCTTTGATGGTTACTTGATGTTAGAAAATATTCAGATACGTACATTAGGCGATCACGACGCATGAGGCAAAAATTTCTTAAAACCACATAATTATTTTCATCTCATTTGTCTGATGACAAATCAAATTAATGTATCAATTTAATCAAATGCTCCACATAGTTAATTAGTTTAAACTCCGCGTCGCTTGAAAACATTGCTCCTATGTCCATTTCTTTTGATAAAAAATTGTTGACGTAGCTAATGCTATTAAGTACCTGTCGCGTACTAAGTTAAGCCGCACGTTTCACTGTACTACTACACGACATGATCGTAAGGTAATATGCCGAGGCAAATTGGCTACCGTATACATACTGTTCTGGCCACTCTGCACTGAAAACATTATTCCCCGTCACGACATTCGTGCCTCTTCTAATGTAAGACAGAAACAGGAAACGGCACCCATTTGTACAGTTTGTTCTGAATAAATAGTAACTGTAAAGCTGGATTTACATAACTAAACTAGTGTCGTGAATTTAGTTTCATGGTACTAGTTACCTGAACTGCTTCACGTTAAACTGTCTGTTGCCGAGCCGTTTTACCACGCGATTAATTTATTAATATTTATTAGATTCACTACATAAGCTAAATTTGTTCGTAAAGCACATAAACTGAATGGACGTGTAGGTTTGCTAATTGACCGCAGTTTGATGCGGTAAACATTAAACTCATTTAAATCGGAAAACCCACGTTGGACTACTGTTAAAAATATTCAGTTCAAAAATAAATACTTATTTAAAAAACTTATAAGTAGATCTTTAACTTAGGTAGGTACAAAACATTTTAATTTTAATTTAATATTTAATACCTACAACCTTGTAAGGGAAACTAGTTACAAACTAAATTTATCATGCATAGAGCAATAAATTTTTGTGTAAATCCGGCTTAAGTCTGAGCAGTTTGCGTTCAGACGCACCACGTGTGCACTTTGAAAGAGACGTCTCATTCATATGAATAAGAAACCAATGTCAGTTGGAGAGTGTAATGAAGTTATCATTAATATTGATGAATGGTCGATACGTCGTAAAATGTAAATGATCTGTACAAGGCATGCCATTTGTAATGTAGGTAGGCACTTCAGCGTTTTTATAAGGATAAGACCGCTAGTAAGCTGTGTTGGTACAAATAGCAGTATAAGATTTCTGGTGGCTAATTTGTATGAAATTCAACTTCAAACGACGACTCCGTGGCGCGTTGGTTAGTGACCCTGACTGTCGAGCTTGTGGGTCCCGGATTCGATCCACGGGCGGGGCAGATATTTATTTGGCAGAGAAATGTTTGTACTCAGGTCTTGGGCGTTAATTGTGTTGTTTTCTGTGTGTGTCCGCCACCCGCAACACAGGCAGTGTGGGTATGTAAGCGTTTAATTATTTATTTATTTGACGACGGTTGACGGCTAACGACTGATTATGTTATCTTCGTTATTATTATTTCTCTCGGAGTTTAAATATAAATTAAGAATTATTTGAAACGTTACCGGTTTTGAAATCTACAGTTTAAAGTGATGTAGCGGCTACCACCTACTTCTTTGTCCTTTTATGATATTAAAACTGCGACCCCACAACAATGAGATCGTTACGTGATAATAATAATATACGGAACACGTAACGTTCCGGTTAAAACACAATTATATTCTGGCATTCCCGATCGTCCAAGCTGCACCAGGAAACAGTTGAACTACTCAGTTGAACCATTGTACCTACTACCATCATCAACGTCTCCTCTCTCTCGCCTTCTCTCTCCTCTTAAAGTTTTAAGCTGGCATTTGTGTGTGCTGCCATTGTGATTGGTGCTATCACACAGCTGTTATATTTTGTTGTAGAAATACCACGATAGATAAATATTGTTTACATGTTATACATTGTTTAGCAAACATGTTATGGAACAATTGAAAAAAGTGGTAACATTTACCTTTGCTTCAGACAAAATAGGGCTTACAAAATGTTATAAGATGTTATACAACACCGGTTGACATATTAAATGGTGTGGGAGCGTCTGCAACAACTAATATGTAATAACAAAATACTAGAGATTGTTATCGTGTTTTATATTTATAACAACTGTGTGGGAGCATCATTACGATTTCCATTACGGGTTAAATGGCGGTTAGTGGGCGGCGAGGGGGTCCTTACATATTTTCTTAAAACTGTGCTATATTTTGTCCGTCAGGAAAAGCAAAATGGTGACTTAATTTTTATGAATATACAATATGCTTCTACTAGATCGCTAGTAAGTATGACCTTGGCCGTTGCATAAAATAAATAATTAACAACGTTGTAGAATGTCAACAGTCCACATTTAAAATAACAGTTCATTAATTCAGAACGCTAAAATAACAGCATAACATGCATAAAACATTCCCATTTTGTTACTTGCTGACACAAATGACTTAACCATAGAATGCTGAACCTTTAATAATATGCTTATCCTATGAAAATGTATGCTTTTCATAAAACAAAAGTAGCTCCGATTTCATTAGGGTTGTCAGTTTGCTAGGACCATAAATTATTATGATATTTTGTTTTATTTAATGCTACAAGTAAATTGTGTTCCACTCAAAAGGTTAAATGGAGTCGCCGGGTCGGTAAAACTTCAAAACTTTAGGCTCATTAGTTTTGTAGAAAGTGGATATAGGGAAATAATAGAAAACTAGACTTTTCCCGCGACTCGCCCGCTTAAACTCCCACATATTATATCCCACAGGAATCTGTTTTTTTTTCGGGATAACAAGTAGGCTATATAGCTGCATAGGCCGGAGGGCCCTCCAGCAGATATATCTGCGCATCTCTATGCAATAAACCACCTCGGTCCGTTGCACTGTTGCTTAGTAAAAGGACAAACCAACAAATACACTTAAGTATATAGCATTTATAATACTATGGTGATAGGCGAGTGATCATTTAAGGGTTCCGATGTTTCATCAGATGTAAGGAACCCTACAAAATAACAGTTCAGCGATCTGAAACAAAGGCGTCCATTCATGGTACGCACTATAAGTACACGCATGGAACGCCTCACGGGCACATATCCTCACTTGAAGAGATGCAGCGCCGACGCGTGATCTCGTAAAGCCATTGTACACGGAGGTTTGCGATGACGCGCTTCTAAGTATAGAATGTTTGTTGTATGGCGTTTCTGGAAAGGTCTACTACTGACAAGTACTCGGAATACACGGAACGTGATGCGAAGACTGAAAAGTGTTTGCAAACTTTACCGCTTGTTGGCTAGTTACAACCTATTTGCGGCCTATTTCAAAGCACGGATCTTCACAACTGCGGTAGCCTGGGAAGTACAACACCACGCGGCACCAGTGCGGATTGGTGGAGGGTTTAGCAGCTAGCCAGAGTGTCGGAAGGTTTTAGGCCGCCGCTTGCTCCGACAAGGCTTAGCGACTGTTATCTGACGATAACAACCGACCGGCGACATAACTTGCTCCCTAACATTTTGCCGCAATAGCAGTCACACATCCTACTTGCGACCGCATTCAGCGTGGTTTAAAGTATAGCTTTTTAGGTTATTTATGCCTTTATCCCATTTAGTTATTTTTGTCCTCGGTTCTTTTACTTTTGCGGAAATTCTACTATCAAAATTCCGCATACTGAATGAATTTCTTACGACATTCTGAGATTTTACAATGGATCTGAGCTCGTATTTACCCCAGCGCGACTCGCATCGCCCTACATCGATTACACAGAACGAACACCGATAAACCACACGCTTGATTTATAGCGCGTTGCTCATAAAATGGACCGTCAGGGTACAACTGTTCGTCATCAGCTGTCACCGTTATCACTTAGTTTTTGTCCCATTAACACGTACGTTAACCTTTTTGCGGACAAGTTTGTGGACACCCGACGGCCGACAGGAGTGACCACACGCAGGTAGTGAGGAATAATTGTAGTGAATAGTGAATTTGAAGTAGTAGGATTGCTCGCGAAGCGCTCATTGTATCAGTGTATGCAATCTTCGACGAGCAAGGCATCGATCGACAATGTCAGGTAAAGTCTGGCTTCGTCGTTTGGCTACCCGCTAGATGAGATCGTATAAAACGCGGACCAGTTGATTAAATTAATACATGTTATTTAGATAGTCGATTAAATTGCTTTAATCGAATTTATGATATTAATAAACTATCAAGCAAGCTTCATTTTCAACTTAATTTGTAAGTAAATGTATAGGTACCCTGGCACGTCATTATGAAACTCTCCTTAACTTAATATTAATACCAGTTTTTCGCGTGTCGCTCCATAATACAGTGATGGGATTTTAATCGCATTTTAATTCATTTCGCACTTAGTTTTGATTTTGATGGTACCATACTACTACATATACAGATAAATTATGACGTGACTCGTTAAAATACGGTATTTATGTACTCACTTATCAGCATTTTTAATAAGTTAGTAAGTACTAGAGAAAAGAAAAAAATTACGATAAAAGAAAGTGAAATAAAAATATTAGATGTCAATATGATCATCATTCAGCTAATTCTCGGTCTAGTCTATAGAATAGGTATACTGTGTCTATGGTTAGTCAGGTCTAAAATAGTAAAAATGTACATCTGGTAATGTATATCTCGTATGACTTACGTCTTACAGGCGGATCTACTAAATATCTATTTGTATATATATTGATAACATTTTTACCAACTAAGAAATTTGAACTTAACCACGTACTCTCATATACTCCTAGAACACAAGTATTCCGGTATTTCCAACACTTCACGGCAAATTTGCCATGCATGCCCCAAAACGCTCGAATATGACCGATTGCTTGACTGACCCCATAGCCAAATTTCTATACATTAGACCGTGGAACGAAGTCAACAACCCAGTTGACAGACCGGGACAAATGTTCTTGAATACTTGTCATGGTGCCAGAGTCTCTACAGCGCGTTAGCCGAATTGATGTGCGACGATTAACCTGTTTCAGTTTACGAAGTTCTAGTTCCTACATTAGTTGTAGTTTTCAGTACAAAATGGGTTATTTAGAATGCATCTGTATTAAAATAACCAATATAGGGACGTGGAAGATACACATCTCAAATGTCTGACTATTAATCAAATCAGCTATAATAATATTTATCACTTTTACTAGAATAGTGCAAAACGCTGTGACTGGATTGTGAAATACAATAGAATAGAAAAAAATACCACAGACTGATGTCCTAAAGTAAATAATACTTACTAATCATTAAAACTTTTAATAGTCCGAAATCCTTGGGATTCCTCGATTGACCTAACAAATGATTTATTGAGGGAAGCATAAAACAAATTATATAAAGGATGATTGTGAAACAGTTGTCAAAGCGCCAACTTGGCTTTTGGACTACACTGCAGTCACAAAATTAATGTGCAATTTTTACTTCTTACTTTGCTTTCCGTTGTTGTTCTAGTTTCATTCGCCCAATTGTTGGCGCAAAAATTGTTTGTCTAATAACGTATACTTCGTAAATGTACTAGTTTCTTAAGAACCTATTTTATTAAGCAACTTCCGTTTACCATTTTTTTTTCCTACGCCGGATAAAGAAGTTTCATTACAAATATATACTTTCCTTACTACTTTTCGAACAAAACCCCTACAATATAAAGTGAAAACTGTTTATATTAACGCACGAATAGCAACATTAAGCTTTATTTTATTCAATAGCTGATTGTGCTTTGTATCCTCACAGTACACTAGTAACAATCGACAGTTTACAAATAAAATTCGCATTTACATTTTATAGGCAGCAAACGATAAACAGGAAAAGGCTTAATTATCGAATACGCTCAGCTAATTGTTACAATGAACGATAATTAAGTAAATTGCTGTGTGTGTGTGATAATGTTAACGATATTCGATTCTCTATTATAAGTTATCATATTAATGATTAAGTTAAGGGCCAGCGGATTAATTATAAATATGTTAACTTCAACATATTAGATAAATACCACATCTGTTTTAAATATTTTTTCAGCGCAATGCTTCTTTGTATAAAAATGTTTTTTAGACAATAGGGTTCTAAAAGATTTAATGAGCCATTGTAATGTCTTTAGTGTAGAAATTTCGAATAAGAAGATAGACAGATTTAGTTTAGAATAGATAAATATAACTTGAGTTCTACCTACACGGTGAAGATAAATTTTTACTACTGTACCTTCTACTTTAAGTAATAACTTAATTTTGAGCAATTACCATCTCACCATTTACGTACATGAAATAGTTGCATCACTTTCATTTTAAAACTCCATAGTCCTCCGTGATTCGTCCGCTTCATTTTCAAGTGAGGATCGTACATCCTCTTAATACAAACTACTTAATACTGTAAAACAGACCTACGAGTATAACTGCCGGTGTGATATTATGAGATGTAAATATCGCGCATGTAACAGTCGTACGGGGCTTACGTTCCGCCTACTCAATTCGAATCTGTATCTTAATTATACGGCTGTTAGTGCCAGTTACATCCACAAACATCAACAAATCTCTCTCGCCGTACTGACGATCGCATAACCAGTGATGCAGCACAGTCTAGATCTAGATTCTTGATGAGTAGCGAATGTTCATTAGAAACACGAGAAAAGTATCTCTTAGAAACACTGTATGGGTTACACTTTTATATTTTTATATCTTTAAAATATTTTGGATACTGGTAAGTACCTACATAATATATGATACTTAATGATGAAATTTGTAGACGAACAAAGGTTACCGACTTTGCTCTCAGAATAAGTAAGGTGAAGTGGAAATGGGCAGGCCACGGCGTTCAAAGGACAGATAACCGATCGCGAAGAAAGGTACTCGGATGGAGACCATGACTTCGAAAAATTAGCACAGGTTGCCCTCCGACCAAGTGGACTGATGACCTGAAAAAGACCGCCGAAAGAGGGCACTTCTGTGCGGAGAAGACCGGGTTGAGTTACGTTGACATTCTAGCGAGTGACGTTCTAGCAGTGGACTTTTAAGGACTGATGGATGAATGGACCCAATAGATAACCCCAAAAAGGATTTGCTACAGATAAATCGATCTAAGACGTGAATTTGTATGAACGATTTCCATAATTTAGATAAATAGACACATCTAGTTATGCGGAAACATTTCTTTTGACGGAATTTCCGCTTCTATTAATACTATTTCCACCCAAATGTGTCGGCGTGCCATAGCCTAAATCGGTAATAATAACCCAAGGGTTGGCAACCAAGTAGTAAACAAATAAAATGTATCTTGGTTTGATATGCTATATAAATAATAACCGCTGGATACAGAGAGCACAGGTCTAGTCGGAGTAGCGTCTATTGGGGGTGGCGTATGTCCAGCAGCGGACCTCTAAAGGCTGATGGATGGAGGTAAGCTCCAAATTCTATACTCCAACTCTTCATAAGTTTTTAATAAGGTAAGTATGCACAATATTATAAAGGCATGTAAAATCTGTCCACTCGCATTTAGCATAGCGGACTATGTCCAGCTTCTTACATTTTGTGATGCTAAGTTGTGGCCCGGAAGGGTTGTAAGTAAACTAGTAAACAAAAAAGACGCGAGCCTTATCCCACGGCTCCACCCGCTTAAAATTAAAATATCTATGTATACAGCACTTTTCTAGCATAAGTATGCTTTCGGGCCCATATAATAACTCTTTGCAAAAAATCACTTCGATCCGTCGCTCTGTTGCAGCGTGATAGAAGGACAAACGAACAAACTATCAAACACTATCACATAATTTTAGTAAGAATTAGGACACGGCCAAAAGTGCCAACCCTGTTCGCGGACATTCGCGAGAGTAATTGGAGTGAGAAATACCGTGACGATCGTTACTTTACGACCTCTTTTCCTCGCAAATCCTCAAGCGTAATGCATTATTATGCGGACCACTTTGACTGACTTTGATCCGGCCGTATATTTATGTACAAACGACATACAACATGTCATCAAATATCAGCGTTCCACTGCTAGGCACGAGTCCCCGATAAGAGTAAGGGGATAAAGTTATAAAGGCCTTTTACATTACATAGTATTACTCGCAGACTAAGTAAGCTGAAGTGGCAATGGACAGCCACGTTGCTGAAGGTCTGATAGCCTATGGGGAAGAAATGTTGTTGAATTGTGACCCCGACTCGAGAAAAGACGAACAGGTTGACTGAAGACAGCGGGAAACCGCTGTGATCAAGGAGTCCGCACCGGGTGGAGTGGCGCTGGATAGGGGAGGCTTATGTCCAGCAGCGAACTTTAAAAGGCTGATGAATGCATGGATTACATAACACAATGAACAGGGATCATGACTGTTTAGATTTTTTATTATTATTATTTTATCTCGTTGACATTTCACGGGTCCAAGATGTAACTGGAGCCGGTCATTCGGAAGGCTTGCGTGGGGACACACGTCCAACACGTAGAGAGGCCCTTTTGCACCTTTTGCACCTTTTATTGCACCATAAAAAATTTACAACAGTTTTACAAAAAAAGCTTACGATAGATGTACAAAAGGCGATCTTATCGCTAACTAGCGATTTCCTCCAGACAACCTTAAGGTGAGGAGTTGTTGAAAACAATTATGAAATATGTAATATTAATTCCATGCGTAAGATGTCGCCGGCAACAGTTGCTTTATTACGTACAACGATGAGAGACATGCAGAGGGGCAGACACAAAAATGTGCAAGAAAGACTTTTAATTAGCTGTACTGCACACGTTCCGAGCCATATCTTTGTTTTAGAAAAGATTCGTACTAAAGTGCCTTTGTTTTAACCCAGTGTTAATTTCAACTGCAGACATTTCGTCTGTCTCCAACATCTTTCCAGTCTTATTATAAATGCTAAAGTGCCTCATCATCAGATCGGTTGTACGTACTTTATAGTCACTGGATGTTTCATGTCGATACAACAATCAGAAATAGGATACATTCAGATTCCATCACAAAGTATTACATAAAGGCCAACTAATTTTTTAATTGTCTTGCACTTGTGTTTTTATTGAATAGAAACGATAAGGAAATGCATGCACTTGGTTCTACGTGGGATAAAGCGAAAAAGTAGGGCGTTGTGAGCGACATGAAATGCTCATGTGAGGGAGTTGTAGTAAGTAGTAGATGATCCCTTTTTAATAATTTTCTGAGCAGAGATAAAAAAGGGGAGTGAGTCAACGATGCCACCAACGCTACCAAGGGGAAGGAGTTTATATGGCCTCTATGTCAGGTACAGACCTAGAGCGGAAAACCCTTTCTCATATGAGTATGTGCGTGTAAACGGCCTTAATAAATCTCGTAGCGGCCCGGTTATTATGAATACGCAGGGAGGAGGCTGTATTTTTTCATTACCTACGTCGGGAGCAACAGAAGGAAATGAAACGAAGCACAAACCTACCCCAATAATGCTGTTTTATTATTAATGCTATTACAACATTTTGTTTGTTTTGTTACATTCTGAGAGGAGATCCCTGCTCAGTAGTACGCCAGTGATGGGTTTATGATTAAATAATAAGAGTTAACTAGTTAAAATAACATTTACAACGCAAATAAATTGTATAGGTCAGTTCGCTCGTAGTTTTTCTGCACCACGAGCGAACTGTTCCAACTTGTTCAGAGGACTTCCTGAGGTTATCGCAGACAGCTAATGAAGGGCAAGTTTCCATAGATATGTAATTAACAAGCACTTATCTTGGACGTTGTCTGTTTGGGCGCAAAGTATTGTTTTATATACTGGAAGACTTCTCCGGTTTTCTAAATTTATAGTCTACGGTGATGAATTTTTTGAATTAACTAATTTGGCACACCTCGCTTACCTGTCGTCGCACGAGCGAGACACCACATGTTTATTATTACTCATGTTTACATAACAATCCGCGGTGATTCACCTCAGCGGCATAGATTACGTCGTGTCTGTCACGAACTTGTCAACACCCTCATCTCATCAATGACCGATGATTAAAATATCTCGTATCATCCTACCAATGACCTACAGTAAGTCACGGAGCTCCTCTCAGGAGTATAGAACTTTAGCCCAGTGTACTTAACTGCTCATGAACCTTTCAAATGCAAATGTCATCTTGGTTGGTCATCCTTTATAAGTGCTGTGGAGCGATGATATAAGTAGACAAATGCGTTTTTCTATAAATAAGTATTCGATGTTGGTCATAGACTAGATTCTACGTTGGACTGATGGTCTGCCAGTCTGTATGTGCCGGCAACCACACATTCCTGACCTCGAAAAACAATAGCATCCCATCTTCACGTTGGCTGTACACTGCACTGTGGGACCCGTGTTCGATTCCCAGCCGTGGCATACATTTGTTTACCTACAGTGTCTTGTTGGTGTGTCGGACACTTAGTTTTACACTTTTATAGTAACCTGACCAGAGTGTTTTCGTCCGTCCAGTAGAAATACTGAAATATATGTATGTACTTAATTTGTTCTAACTAGGTATTCCGCTCACATAACGTCCTTTAAAACTTCGCCTTTGACTTGGAGTGTCCTAAGAGCTTTCAGTAATAGTACCTAGCGAAATACTTGACTACGTAGGCGTGAACAAGATTATATTTCTTGTTTTAGTAAGATATTTTTGATAGTAGGGCATTAATATAATGGAAAGTGGATAACTAGTTTTAAGATTATCATTACATTGAAATGACATTGGTATGAATGAACTGCTAATATTTAAAACAATTAACACGGCGTGTAAGTACAAAATAAATGTAGGTAGGTACCCATTAGGAAACACCTAGGTAATACAAGTAAATTAAAAATAATATTGAAATACTCTACACGTAACTGACTAACTAAACATGCAGCAATATTCTAGGTTCCTAATCCATCTGCCAATCCGCACTCGGCCAGCGTACTGGTCTATGGCCTTACCCTTCTCACCTTAACAGGAGACCCGTGCCCAGTAATGGGCCGTGCCTGGGTTGTGATGAAGATGATTATAGGTAAACCTATATTTCTAGAATATGCCGTTCTTGCGGCAAAATTAGCAGTACTAGGTATCCATAAAGGTAAATTATTCTGTGAGGGTTCCAACTCAGTCAATATTTGTATCTCCGGGCCATTATTATATTCACTTGCAGTCATCACAATGTAATTCTTGTCGTATTAGAAAATATTTTGTGACGTACCGCGTCACTCCTCTTGGGAATTCTTTTGTGGTTCTTCCAGCCGAGACCTGCTGCCTGTTTCATCATTGCACAAGCGTGAAAAACAAGTAGGGAAGTCAGTACATATCTATCCATTTGTTGAAGACATTGCCATGAGGTGGTTATTCGAGCGTCTTGCTTCTTGCACGAATTCAAAAGGTGGTTTAAAGCAGACCACGAGCTTGTCCCTCGAGTGTCTTACATATTTTAAGAAGACGCAAGACGCACGAAGTCGTGGCCTAGGCATAAGGATGCTAACAATACATAATTTATAAATAGTGCCTTTGTAAAAGTAATTTGTTTTGAGACCTACGACCTACCTCTTTTTGTTCTGTAGGAGTACTACTCCTGACTCCTCCTGTCAGGTCCTTCCACCTAAGCACGCCCATGACTGCGTGCCGGACCCACGAGCCGCGCCTCCCGGTCCTGCCGTTGGACAGTTCATCCACCACACCGCACAGTACCGAGTTCACAGCAGACCCCCGCCCAGTTCCATCCTTATCACTTTTCACCGCCACTTCGCTGCTTATAGGCAACGACCTTCTCTCCCTCATAAAGCCCAAAAAAGTCGCCACCGCCAACTTCTTAGCGTTTCCCGAATCGCATCCTCACAGACTCACCATTAATCATCATACAACTTCTTCTATACACAAGACAAACCTTGCGAGATCGTTTGTTTTTATTATCTCCTAGTCTCACAGATGCGGTCACGTAAAATGTTTTGTCAATTACTTTCCGCCAAGAAAATTCCGGGTTATAGTTCCGAAACGGCTTTTCGGACACAACGATTCACAAAAACAGTGAAGTTTTAACTTTCACTTTGCATTTGCACCGGCGTTGACGTCTTTCGGGAAGTAGGTTAGATTTCTTTCGATCTTCTTATTCGCGTACAAAAAACGTCAACACGAAAAGTTCAGTAACACCATTCGTTACACGTAACGTTTAACTTATTTTATAACTCAATCACTTCTTTAACTTAACGAGTATCCTTCGAATTCGAACAGTTAACTTAGCCGTATACGAAATACCGGATCTGTCAAAACACGACGAACCGTGAAAATGCGATATCGAAACGCAAGGCGACGTCTACACGGACGTGCGCTCGGAAACCGAATGGCGCGTGCCACATGCTTTCATTTCCACCGGCATTGGATCGGCGAAGACGCTCTATCTCTTTCCTTTGTACCCTAGAGATACGACGCAGATAAGGACAGACTGATACGGCAGATGCAGAAGCCAAGACAAAACAGGTGACTGGTGAATGTTGGTGAAGAAAACAACAAAAACAAACGTTTCGTCCGAATGCAGCTACTTCTTTCGAAAATAGTTTGATTAGACTGTAGTAATTCATTGAAGTGATAACGGGAATGCAAATAAAAATTAAGTATAGATACTTATCAAGGTAGGTAGGTACCTATTCGCATTGAGTTACGGTTTAAGGTTTACGTGGGTTTTCAAAGCTTAACAAGTTTGGTTTAACAACCCTGCAAATGTTCTTTACTCAGGTACTTATAAAAATTATTGGAGTATTCCAACTCGCACTCGGCCAGCATGGTGGAATATGGCCTGAACCCTTCTCACCTTGAGAGGAGATCCGTGCTCAACAGTGGACTATTCATAGGTTTTGATAATAATATTGAATGATGATCACTAAAATCATCGTTGCCGTGTGTTTTCGGCAGAACAAATACAATTGTCACCACCCCTCTTCTTCCCGCGGATGTCGTACGAGGCGACTAAGGGAATATAAAGGAGAACGAGCAGCGTTCTCTGTGCAGTAACTACCATCTACTGCGGTCACCAACCCGACTGGCCAGCGTGGTGATTATGGGAAAATCCTTCTATATTTGGGAGAGGCCTTTAGTTCAGCAGTGGACTATTTACTTATTTCAATATCATTGGCACATTGACATCGATATTGAAAGTGCATGAAACAAAATTACAATGCAGAAGGCGAATATGGGCCAGGCATTTGTATGTGGGAGTGGTGCCACGGCGTGGGAACATCCGGTTGTGGCTTCGTTGGGTACGTCACCCTCAGTGGTGGGGAACAAAGATCCAACAGGTGCCTTTGTACCGTCGCATCTGCTTCCGAAGCCCGAATGTTTGCAGGAAGTGTCAAGAGGAAGGATGTGGTGCAGAATCGATCATTAAATCGATAAAAAAACCAGGAAAACGTCTAGTGTACGGAATTCCGTTGTTCAAAGCCATTCTAAATCCATAACTATAAGTGCAGCTGTTTATGTAGTGGAAAACGTTGCTGGTGGCAAATTTAAGATACGTTTTTAGTAATAAGCTGTATACATTTAAAATGGGTATGCGGCTATACTCACGTTGATGTATCGGGTTGGCCCTACTGGCCTTTACAGCGTCACTGAACGGGCTGTTCTTAATTTTAATAGTACTTTTTAGTAATTTAAGAAAATAAGTCCAATAATTTTATTTGCTTAATCAAAATATTTTGTACATTATTATCATTTAAAAATTAGATTTTTAATAATTTATCTCGGCGAACAACTGGGACGATAAATGATAGATAGACATACAAAGGTATGGATGGCTATTTAGTTAATCAATTAGCGGTCAGTATAGCTTTCATTAATATAGCGTCAGGACAAAATTGTATTTATCGTGATCCTTAGTTTTAAGTTAAACCATGGATTACTTAACTAACAGCTAACAGTATTATTTTGCGCCGCATGTTGTTGCATTTCCGACTCCAGTTCTAAATATTTTTGTTTTAAGTTAAACCATGGATTACTTAACTAACAGCTAACTGTATAATTTTGCAGCCGCATAGTGTTGCATTTCCGACCCCAGTTCCAAATATTTGTCAAACCACGGGGGGCACCGCGCGGCGCTTTACTAGTAAGTGCCATGAAAAGTAATACCTTGCTTACTCAAATTACAGCAAAAACTTTTAACACAGAATTAATTAAGTCGGTAAAACATAAAACAAAACGTGGGAGGTCTTTGGCTGAACTTCTAACATCGACACCAGAAAATGGCGTGGTTTGCGAGCCTAATCAATTCGGCGACGAAAATTCAGAATAATAATAGGCATCACTATACAAGGCCTAGGTGTCTACGCATATACCGGTGTAACAGGATTTGATAGCATTCACGGTTGAATTAACACTACCAAAGTGTTAACACTGCGCGAAATTATACTTTGATACTTACATTGTTAAAAGTAGGTAGGTACCTTAATATCTTACATTACATTACTGAGACAGATCTCTACAGCGCGTTGGTTAGTAACGTGAATTTTTTATGTGTGAACAGCAAATTGACATGCAGTCCCAACATCTATTGCTGCCCATTGACGTCTGTCAC
>DWLO01000582.1:0-19239 GCA_018245335.1 Dalla quadristriga | reverse complement strand
GCCAAAAGTGGGCATATTGCAGAACGCCGCATGGAACCTTTCGGACATGTGTCGCTTCAAACTGCTGCCCCCGCCGCAGCCCGACCGATCGATATCGGACAAGGACAAGAGGGATTTGCAGGTAATTGTCTATAAAGCTTTAACTAGATAAATATGTGGGCAACTGTGGTGTCATTAACATACACATCACATCCCAAACGTGAATGATCCGAAAGAACTGAGAAATCAGTTGACCATAGTAAGTAACATGATCATATTAGAGAACTTCATTCTGCCCCAGTGTGGATTGTTGGAGGGGATGAAGCTATTATTCGAGTGAAATCACATAAATTATGATATCAGATTTGCATTTTATGTATTGAAAATGCATGTGCATTATATTAATAGGTAGAGTATATTTACCAACACTTTAGGATGGAACAGAGTCAGACAGAAAGTGGAGACTTTTCCTTACGACTAAATTTTTTCCCCGACATTTTCCGGTACATCGCTAAAGTACATTAAAAAATGTTGTAAGTTATATAGTAAAATAATTTAGTTCAATTCCTCTTTTTGGTTCCCAGAATTTAAAAAATTCAAGACATTTTTTGTACTTTACATAAATTAAAGACAATGTCGTTATTTAAATTGAACTCAATCTTTAGGTACAAATAAAGAAACAATATAATTTAAAAACATTCTTTCTATTGCAACAATTTTTATATAAAACAATTTAGTTTCCAAAATATGTAATATAATAATATTCCAAAATAAAATATGTAAATTTTTTGTACATTCAAAAATTGTTGCCCATAAAATAATGCAATCGAATTAAATTCTTTTACTATATTTACAAAACATATACTTAAGCGATGTCCCGGTAAAAAATGTAGTCTTAAGGAAGTCTCCACTTTCTGGCTCTGTTCCTCGAAGTTTAGGTAAATATACTTAACCTATTCCGATCTCTGATTATAATTAATCAATTCACATTTCCGTATACTTACGCATTTTAAATTCGAATCCATGCTGGCAGATGTGATTTCACCCCAGGCGAAAAATGTAGGTAAAACACATATATGCATGCTTCAACAGGTTTGTTTTGTTAAGAGAATAGCAAACTGGCATGAAGTCCCGCCATTCGACTGTACGAAGGACTATTAAGTGTTCGCTATTCTCATGCAAGAGGCGACCACCTTAGACCTCAAGGGTAGCAACGCATCTGTGACCAGCTTCGAACAGACGTATTACTAACCGATATTAACCGGACTATTACTAACCGACTAACAGGACCTAGTCACTAACAGTCTTTTCTCCCATAGTCTTTGTACTGAATCGAATTACTTTATATCGAATACTGACCAACTAACATTCATATTAACATCTCATACTAACTGGATTAACACCTTCCTGGTTCCTTTTACGGTCCTATTCGAGGTCTGTCACAGATGTCATGGGCGGCAGCGAATGGGGGGGAGCTGCATGCTCGTTTGCTATCTTGTATCTATAAAAAAAAATCCTGCGAAACGGACGGCTGGCGCGCTATGAGGGGGGTACCCGCAGCGTGCTAATGAGGGTAACAGCAGCGTGCGAGTGAGACCTTATACAAATCCATTAATATGCTTGTTCAGAACCAGTCCCCGCTGACGGTGTCCTCGGTGAAGGCGTCGTCATCGAGCAGCTGCAGCAAGGACGGCGGCAAAGACAGCAACAAAGACATGGCGGACCGCCTCGACATGCCGCCGCCGCCTAGCCCCGCCTCCTCCACTTGCAGCGACACCAGCACTTCGCATAGTCAGTATTGCATTCAATTTAATCACGTAACATTTATTTTAATCATAATCACAAGCTGTCACTAGCCCTTTACTGAGTACAGGTCTCCTCTCAAGATGAGAAGGACTATGCCATAGTCCACCACGCTGGCTGAGTGCGGATTGGTAGACTTCACACTCCTTTGAGAACATTATGGAGATCTCTCTGGCATGTAGGATTCCTCATGATGTTTTCCTTCAATGAAAGCAGATAATATTCAATTACTTAAAGCGCACATCAGGTCATAGGTGCACGCACACCTGGGTTTTGAACTCCGGACCCCCGAGCATTGGGCCATAGTCTACCTTTAACCACTGGGCTATCATCGCTTAATTGGATTTAATACATGATAAAAACTACTTTGTGTTGGATGGAGGGTTATAGGAAGCTATCATATCATACCAATTTGTCAACAAGGATTTTCATGAAAAATAAATCAATCTCAATAGCACAGATAACCTAATGACCATGATTACCAGGAAAACAAAATACAGTTGTTTCAATTCCACTGGAGTTGGTGTTATTTTACTTAGAAATAGTCTATGTTTTGACAGAACGTGCCAAACGCGTTACCGTACGGGGCGAAGAAGGCTCATCCAATGACGGATCCAAGAGGGACGAGGAAGAGTGGCCACTAAAGGAAGTGGTGTTCCTTGAAGACGTTAAAAGTGTGCCCCTCGGCCGCGTGCTCAAAGTCGACGGCGCCTACGCTGCTGTTCGTTTTCCCACCGTGGGCAAAGATGGCAAGGAGGTTGTTCCCTCAACACCCGATGATTGGACGGCGCTGTTGCAAGACTGCCGATTAGTGCGCAAGGATGATTTAGTAGCGGTGAAGTGGGGGTCGGGTGGCTCAGCGGGGCCGCGAGGGCCTGACTGTCTTCAGCGGTCGCCGAGGAAGATCGCGCTGCCACCGGATCTACAAGTTATAACAATTGCTGTAAGTACATTTATCTAAGTCTTATATCAATTAATTAACAAATTCCTATACAGTGGGTGAATAGACTTTATTACAATAAAATTACTATTGTGTCGTTCACTGTCGACAAATGTGTTCAGCAATTATCATTTACTTTTGAATTTGATGCGCTTCATGGTCGCGCGGCGAGTATCAATCGTAACAGATTGGTAAGTTAGGCCGCGCCAGTCTCGGTCGGCAGTTCGACGGGTGGGTGGCTAGTGCAAAAACTTAGAGCGCCCAGAGTTTCTGAGGACGCGTTCTGGCCCGGTTGTTATCGTTAGATATCAGTCGTTAACCATTTTCGGAGACCTTAGGGCAGCTTCTTCCGACACTGGTTGGCCACTAACCTCTCCACCAATCTGCATCTGAGCAGCGTGGGAGTGGCAGAGGAGTACGTTCCAGGGCCTCCTCAATTGCGAGGAGAAACCCTGCCCTGCAGTAAGTAGGACTCTGGATTGCAGCCAATTTACTTTTAAAGACCTATCATCTCATTATTCATCCTATTATTTCATTTGACTTTATTAGTTACTTACCAAAATGCAGTGACCAAAATACTTAAATATTCAACACAGCAGAAGGAACGGAGTTGTCTAAGACTAATCGAATTTAATGTTTGTTTAGGTGGATAGCCGTGGTGTTCACGCCGTGGTCCGCCGGCCAGGAGGCGCGCTCGCGTATGCGGTATACGCGGTGGGAACGACACGTGCTCTAACTGACAGCACATTCCCTACGGATAATAGTGCTCTTTTGGGCTACTCAAACGGACAGGCGATACAACTGGCCACTGCTGCTGAGGTTGGTGTCCCTGAATAATTTAGTAATTCAATTTTTTTTGGATAGTAAGTAATTGAGTATCCTTATGTCGTCAATTTTAACAGCTCAAAGTACCGAATTATTGAATTGCAAATTTGAACATTTTAAAGCAACATTTAGAGCGCTAACAGTAGGTTTTAATTTCAGCTACGCACAATTTGCAAACTTGTTGAACAAAATGTTATGATAAGAGCGTTGTTACGTTTCGCATCTCGCTCTTTCGCAGATTTAACATTTTCAATGTTCGAGACATTGAATCGCCGAGGTTATTGTCAAGAACGTTAGTAGATCACGATTTTCATAAGTATACTTATTTGCAATCATTGAAAATGTTACAATTTGCGAGCGAGAGAAATGCGAACAGTGTCAATGCTCTTTTAAGGCTCTTGCCATTCTTGAGCAAATAAATTGATTCATAGGGTAGCGAAGCGGTGGTGATGATGCTGGACGGCAACGGCGCCCTGTACCCAGTAGCTCGCGATTGCGTGGGCATGGTGCGCGAGCCGCCGCCACTCAACCTGCCGCCTACGCGCGCGCTTGCTGCGCACGCGTTGCCGCTACACCCGCACGGCGCCGCGCTGCCCTCGCACTCGCACCACGCCGCACTCAAGTCACAGGTAGGCAACAATGGAGGCAATAATCTCAGGTAGACCGGATCATTGTGTGGCTACTATGTATTAGTTGGTAGATAATAATCTTTGGTTTTTGTAATGACGTTGAATAAACATAATAATTTTGATATGTCCGTACTGGTTTGGATATGGTCATAAAGTATGCATTAATCTCTAGAATTACTGTGACTATAGGTCGCGCTCATCATATTAGTGCCGGAACCACAGCTGATGATGCCCCGCGTCTTGCGTTGTGACCTCGACGGCGTCCGCCAACTGCTGCATCAGTTTGAATCTGATACCAACAGTAAGTATAATGTTTTTAGCAATTTGAGTTTGTTCTATGATACTACAGAACCATAAAATGTAAAAAAAGTTAATGTAATACAATATAATGCGAAATTGTATTTGCCGGTTTCTCCTTCTTTAATGTAGTCACGGATCGACATGATTTTTTGCATAGTGGTAGTGTATTCCAACTGTAAAAATATTACTTGATACATATTTTTATAAAATATTATATCTCGTAGTCACCCCGTAGTATTTGCTTCTATTTGCAGAGCATCAAATTCTGTCCATACTACAAGAGCGTTGCGACGGGAACCGCAATATACTTCACGCATGCGTACATATGTGCGCACCTACTTCTAATAAAGAACCTGATATAGGTGAGTAATCGTAGAATATGTTAGTTCTATTTGAGAGATACAATGTTGATGGATGTTGCCTTTGTTATATATAGTCTTAACACTAATTGGCAAAGTATGTAACATGATTATGTAAATCTGTAGGTTCCATTGTTGATTGTTTTCGTTGTTATTAGTAGAAAATGCCTCAATGCCGAACGTACCGACTGGTACCAGCGGAAACAGTACTAATACTGAGGAATCAGTGCCGGCGCTGTCCTGGCCGCCAGAGACTTTTGAAGCTTCTGGAGATGAAGACAGCTTGATGGGACTCACTAACAATGGGTAAGATCTTGAATCAATATAAGCATAACTTGTAAATATATATCAAATATTTGGTTTGTGTTAACAGAGCTAGTCATTGTCCGCAAATACTACGATCCAAAAGCCACGGTTATTTAGGTATTTACTATGTTGCGAACTATTTGTTACTTTTGCAATATTCTGAACAAATCATTATCAAGTCATTGCGAGATCTTCAAATCGCGAGCTGATTGATAAAAATATACCGCGGTACACTATTACGTCTAATTTTGTTCAATCTCACTTGTAACCAATATTACTTACGACGATAATTAGCTAGGCAAGTTGCCTAAAAGTCGAAAGTCAATTTTCGTTAAGCAAAATGGTGCTATATGGAGACACAACAACGTTGTTTTTAACAGAGAGCATTTAATCGGTCGACGCTATATAGACGCGTTATAGAACTAAATCTGATATCGCTCGATGAATCTAGATATCAGATAGTCTGCTAGAGGAGTCACCCTTTTTACATACAAATACAAGACCATCATAAGTCCTATCGTTAAAATTTAAATTTAAATGATCAACTCATAATAGCCCTAAAGGTCCGTCACGACTCACGCATTTTAATGAATCAACACGTTTTGTGTAGAAAAATGTCGAGCGGCGGAAACAGCGGCAACGGCGCCGTGAGCGCGGACCCGGCCGAGCGGCGCGGCAACGCGCTGTCTGCGCTTCGCGCTCTGTGCGAGAGCACCGCGCTGCAACCATTCTTGATGCAACTTTTAACTGCTAAGTAAGTGAATTACTCATAGTTTAGAATGGCACAAATAGTAGATGCCTTAGCCATGGCTGCATCCTTTTAGCAGGCTTCTATAGGGCAAGAGGTAACGCGACCGAGCGTACTACGTAGCGATTGGTGGAAGGGTTAGTGGCCAAACCAAGTGTCGTAAGTTCTTAAATTGATTCAAGGCCTCTGACAACACGAAGCCTTGTCAGAAGCCTGCTATCTAATCAAATCCAATGAGAACAACTGAGATCGACTGCCTTACGCTCGGAAGCGCTCATGATAATTTTCCGCTAGGGATCACGCATTCAACACCCGACCGCGCGTAAATTATTTTATATTTGTCGTTCAGTTCCATTATTGACATAAGCCGCAGGGCCAGAACGCTTCTAAGGCATAAAGTAGCGAATTTAATAAAGTTTGTAACAACGATGTTGTACACAATCAGGGATGGAATGGGCCAAACGCCTTTGATGGCGGCGGTGTCCGAGCGCGCATACCACGCCGCGCTCGCGCTCCTGGATGCCATCCGTGCGTGCCCCGAGGCAGACGAGACGCAGCGCGCGGCCGCCATCTTTCCGCCTAACGCGCACCCGGACCACTCGCCGCTGCTGGTGCTTTGCTGCAATGACACTTGCAGCTTCACATGGACCGGACAGGAGCACATCAACCAGGTTTCCTTTTTTTTTGCGAAGATATTACCGCGGTGGCGTTGGCGTAAAATCTTCCCCACAGGAGCCGCGCATTAATTATTCCGGGATATAAAGTAACGTTTATTTTACTCGCTCCGGCCCATAAACTATCTTTATCCAAAAATCACGTCGATCCGTCGCTGTGCAGCAGCTTGAAAGGATAAACATAACAAACACACTTTTGTATTTATAATTATTAGCTATTATAATAATGTATAATATTACATTCACATAAAATATTATAAATAATATGAACAATGTTTAGTAGGTTTAATTTATTACTATCAATTAAACACTGAAGGTGTGCACTGCACACCACAAGTCCGATTTGCGCGACAAAGCGTCACAAATCAACATCAGGTATCATACTGTACTGTTTTTTTTTATCTTCATTGTGGTCCAATTATTTCTTTTGTTATCAGGACATATTCGAATGCAAGACTTGCGGCTTAACTGGATCTCTTTGCTGCTGCACTGAATGTGCCAAGGTAACAACTGAATTCTATTAATTTTCCGACCGACCGATGATAAAATGTATTTTATATAGTTATACTTAATGACAAAAAAAATTATTTCATAGGTCTGTCACAAAGGACACGACTGCAAGTTGAAGCGTACGTCCCCAACAGCGTACTGCGACTGCTGGGAGAAGTGCCGCTGCAAGGCGCTCGTGGGCGGAAACTGGGTGGCGCGCTGCGACCTTCTCGCCCGCCTCGCCAGAGATACGCAACTCGCTACACATTTCAACTCCAGGTATTTGCCATTGCCGAATTTCAGAACGGTAATGTAATCGATCGATGCATTATAGTTGCCCACTGCACAGGTCCTTCCTTACAGCTGAGCAGGCCTGGAGCCTCCACGCTGCAATGCGGATTGGTGGAGGGGGTTAGGACCAACCTGAGTGTCGGGAAGTTCTGAGGCCGTTCGATTGGCTCCGACAAGACCTTTTATCTTAACGATAGCAGGCGGGAACGAAGACCTAACGTGCCCACGGAAGCACTTTAGAAATGTTCATAAGTTCCAAGTATTGTAATAATCATTTGCATTCGATGGTGATTGATCATGATTGAAGATTGTTTTATTTCAGCATTATCTCCCTACTTTCGAGTTTGATTAAAGTAGCACTTTCATAATCCCTATATTTAGAGGCTGACATCATAATTAATTTCTAAAATCGATCATCTAATCTAAAGTATACCATTAAATTTTTTAATTTATTTGACAGGGGGGAGTCGATACTGCTATTCCTCGTGCAAACAGTTGGCCGTCAAGCCGTTGAGCAGCGGCAGTTCCGTGCAGGTGGGGGCCGCGGGCGCGGACCGAGGAAGCAGCCCGGCTCCGATGCGGAGGTCGACGCGCCCGATCACGACCTGGAACCGCCGCGGTTCGCGAGACGAGCTTTACTGAACTTGCTGGGTAAGACATGTTTTTTAACACGAGATAATCATAAACTGACTTTTAAGAATGTCAACCCATAGACAAGTACAGCACCGGTCGAAGTGGCAGACAATAATGGATTAGATAAACATTGACACTTGCTCGGTAATAATACTTCTCTGTATCATATTGTGCTCATTATCAATACCATATAATTTGCGGTTTGGTGTTTTACAAATCTGAATAAGGGACATACAAATATAACACACCACAGTCCACACAGCAACGTTTTGGCTACGATGCACGGCCTCTGCAAAGGTAGAATAAAATTTAAGGTAAATTAGTGATGCCACCTAAATATGGCTTTTGTTGTCGCCAGGAGACTGGCCAGCTGTGGAAGCGGCGGTAATGTGTGGTGCGGCGTCCGAAGAGAGCCGATCGGCTAGCCCCGCGCCCAACCAGTCCGGGACCACGTTACTCGACAAGTTTACGCATGCTCTCATCGTTAAGTGTACCAATGAGGTAAGGTTATGCTCATTATGGTTACCACTTATACGGTAATTCCCAAAGCCAGAGTCCTTAGTGATTAAGTCCAATCTAGATGGCCCTTTCATAATATAATTTTTTTTATTGGTATATGACGGGAACAATGTTTTATGCTAATATTGCAAACTAGCTGAGTGTGTTTCGCTATGCCAATATATTTCTGCGCGCCGTAATGATATACAAAAACATTGTAATTCATGAATGATGTTTTTAACCCTTTAAATTTTCCAGTTTCCGAGTTTTTCTCGTATTATATATCTAAGTTACTTTTTTTTAGATGCTAGACACACTACTGCATACCCTGGTCAGAGAACAACAGAACGACACCATTCCTGGGCGTGCGGAGCGGGCCCGCGAAGTCGCACGCAGATTTGTGCGATCAGTCGCTAGGATATTCGTCATCTTCAGTGTCGAGATGGCTCCCGGTGCTGCTAAGAAGAAGGGGTACGTACATTGTTCCACTAGATTAATAATATATAATGAAAAAAACAAAACATTTATTTTCATAGACTGTTTTTATATTCAGGCCGCTGTCAGTAACTGCATCTCTAGTTCGGTGTCGGCGGGTATTCGCGGCTCTGGTGGCGCTCGCGGTGGAGGAGTTGGTGGAGGCCGCGGACGCGCTGCTTGCCCCCGTGCGCCTCGGCGTGGTGCGGCCTACCGCGCCTTTCCCGCTGGCGACCACTTACGTCGACCTTGTCAACGGCAGTGAAGACCTGTTTGGAGTGGAACCTTTGTCTACAGGACATTCGAGACTGCCCCATACAAGAAGGTGAGTTCTGTCTTAGGCTCTAAATTTGAATACACGATTAACTTTATTTCATTTACTGTATTTAAATCTTGGTAATATTTACGAGTTGTGTTGTTGTGAGTAGCAAATATACTGTATTTGACATGAAATTTATTCGACAACATTTAGTCAAAATCGACGTCAAGATGTGTCTTTATTACCAGAGAGTCGAGCGCGACTGGCGGCCGCGGTGCCGCCGCTGGTGGGACTTCGATGGGCAGTTCAACCTTAGTTCCTGACAGATCTTCGACGCCCGTTGCCACAGAATACGCGGATGACGTGGCCGGGGAAGCCTTAGGTGGAGACGACGATGCTTCTGAACCCGAAGACCCTAACCTGCCATTGCCCGAAGCGCCCGCCGAACCTAATCTTGGTGATGCCATTAACGACAGGTACGCTACACCACTGCAAAACATTGTCGTCACTGATATGTGTAGTAAATGCGGTGGAGTATCTAGTCTAAGTACACCCCCCATGATACTTATGATTTGGGGAATACGTTTTCTTTGTGTTCATCTGTACTAATAAAATTATCATGCATACAGAGGCCAAGAGCCACATGTGGTGGTGGAGAACGGCACAGACCGCGCGGAGGGCGGGGAGAGCGAGAGTGAACTAGATCTGTTGGCCGAGGTGGAGACGGAGAGTGACTCCGACGACCAGGACAATGCGGAGTCTGCGCAGCGCAGCGTGCAAACTGGCGCTACACAAGGCTCCGATGCCGGTATGTCACAGTATATTAAAGTCCCTATGATATTGAAACGGATTTTTTTTGTTCGTTCTAATAATACCTTCACAACATTTTCACAATCGCACTCCGGCTCTAGGAAGCCCTAAATTGCGAGACGCGGACACAAGCAGAGAACTACATAATTATAGCAAGAACTAGGACATAATTATTTAAATAATATAACACAATCAATCATGCAATAATATATTAAACCGAGACTAAACTAAATTAATGATTAATTATAAATGTGAATTACTGTAAGAAATAAATAAATAAAATAGCACCTTTGTTTCAAAGAACAAAACGTCCTCCGCTCCTCTAATTTGCTGTGCCCTACAGGCATGATGACTAATATCGAGGCTTAACCACCTATTGTGACAAATATCATGGAATGCAATAAACACATGAATATGAATACATCATGAACAATAAAAACCCTACAACAAAGATTTATCTGGAAAGAATGGTCTGCCTTAGCCGGTAAACAAACCAGAGACTAACCCGGGATCCATCTTTCGGCAGACAGTCACTACAATTGTTCGCGTTAGTCAGGGGATAGTCCTCATTTGTGAAAAATCTTTGCATAAAACCGTAACCCTACGGGGGCCGCCTGGCCCCACGTTATAATTAAAATGAGCGTGTGCACCGGCGTAGGCATAGCGTCCTTGCTGCTGTACCCGGAGGAGGAGAGCGGCGACTCCACGCAGCCGGAGGATGAAGACTCCGAGGCGGGCGAGACCGACGAGCAAGACGGGGAGGCCGAGGCGCCCATACACGATGGGGAGACGCTGGAGAGACGCACCGCGCCGCCGTCAAGACCTAACCTCGCGCCGCACTCCATGCAGTGGGCTATTCGGTGAGTACCGCTTTGTATCTACGCAGCTGGTGGACGACGGTTTCGAGGCGGGCATCACCACTCTGCCAATAACAACTTTATTACGTCTTCACTTAATTCTGCTTGTACCAAAATTTACTTAAGTCTGTTTTCATCGTTGCTGTAAATTTTAGAGGTTTATAGTTGGCTTTTGTGTGGAATAATAATAAATAATATATGCTTACCATACCCACATCCACGCACTAGGATTCCCTGCGTTGCGGGTTGCGGACACAGAAAACTACATAATTAAATACCCAAAACCCAAATACAAACAATTATATGCCAAATAAATGATAGTCCTGGCCGGGGAGCGAATCCCGGATCCACAGCTCGTCAGGGTCGCTAACCAACGCGCCATCGTGTCGTCTTGTGATTTTTAAGCACTTCATTTCAACACTTGGCAACAGAACCTTGAGCTCACCAACCACTTCCGCCCATTGACATACAAGTTTGTCTTTTTATATGCTAGTTCGCGGGAACCGACCCGAGGCACTAGCGGCAGCACGAGCGGCGTGCGGCTCACGGGCAGCTCGTCGCTGGTGTTCATCGACCCGGCGTCGCTGCGCCGCTCGGCCGCCGCCGCCGCCGCGGGCGCGCACGACCCGCACTCAACCTCCACCACCGCCTCCTTCTTGGCGAGAGCTTTCGGTGGGTTACTACTCTTTGTACATGCTTTTATTTAACTTGCTGTTGTTTGAGCTTAAATTTTACATACTTCGATGAAATACAATAAAAATATGTATTCATAAAATTACTAATCGTACCATGGAGCTGATCTGATGATGGATCGGATGCTGGCCCTCGCAACGCAGCAACTAAACAAGATAGCCCATCGTGATTTAATTTTTTTCTTTCAATTTTTATATATTTATTTTTTGGAAGTTACTAGTAAATTTGCATTCAGAGTACTTATTTTATTTTAACAATTGCAAGCTCACGAGATGGTTGTAACCTAATTATTATTTTTGTAGGAATTGTTATTCGTCAAATAGCCGACTTACTATGGGAGTATGAACGAGTTACGTTACCATTGCCCCGTATGCTGCCATTGGCGTACCGTGAGGCTATTCGGCTACAGTGTTACTTAGAGAGACAGCTGAAACCTACCTGGGATTGGCTAGTCACCGTTATGGACGCTACTGAAGCACAGTTGAGGTAAATATAATGTAGGTTTTATCTCGTCTGTACTTTACAGGTATACTCCATTTGTCTGTATTATAAGTTCGATTGATAATACATTTTCTTTCGCGTAGATTCGGTGCTTCTCTGACATCAAACAATGCGAGCACATCGAACGGCGAGAGCAGCCGCGCGGCCGCGCCGTCGGCACGTCGCACCACGTCCTTTACGTCACCAGCGACTCGCATCATCGGCTTTTCTGAAGGCCCACGTGCTCGAGAACGAGAACAAGGTAGCCAGTATCTATAACTGCTCATTTTTTGTAGTATAATAATAATAATACAATATTTACTTACTATACTATACTAAATCTATACTAAGTTTACACTAAGTTTTATAGTCTGTTCCATTATAAATGGACAATAAGTCAAACAATCTTGATAGTTCTCTATAAAGTAACATTGTTATATGCCTGTTTTTATTATATAATTACCAATGCCACGCGGTAAACTGGGTTGAAATTTTTAATTAATATGTCTAATAGTTATACTAATGTCCTACAATTATAACAATTACAAATTGCATTCAAAGACATCAAAATATACCTTATTTTTTAGGGAATTTATAATGAAAAATGTATGCTTCCGAGTCCAAGAACTTCATTTTATTTGTGAGATAAGACGGGCGGCTCATGCAAATTATGGCGTGTGTGCAGGCGTGGAGGCGGGCAGCGCGCGGCGCGAGTTCCTAGCGTACTGCCTGTCGCTGCTGCGCGCGCACAGCGCCGAGCACGCGGAGCAGCTGCCCGTGCTGGACGTGGCGGCGCTCAAGCACGTGGCATACGTGCTCGACGCGCTCGTGTACTACATGCGCGCCGCGCAGCCCTCGCCGCACCCGCACCACCACCTGTGGACACCGGTCAGTGTTACGACTGAATTGCAGGTTTTTTTTAATGTAATGCGAATAAAGAAGTCGACCGTGTAGGGTCAAAAACGCTTGTAAGAGCTACTGGTATATGAAAGCGCTAATGAAAGGAAGCCTTCCACTCTCACGTAAGCGTACATACATCGACATGTGTATTCTGCCCGTCCTTACCAATGGCGCACAGCATGCTCATTGAAAGTAGCTCAAAAGTCCCAAACTGAAGGTTTAGTTTAGAAGGTTGGCCATAGAGCGGAGTGCGGATTGAAGAGAACCGACCTAATCCGAAATACTGTACTCCGTTCGAAGTCTGGAATCGCTGACGTCGATGACAAGACTGATAGACTGAAGTGGGCAGGTCATGTCAGTCGCATGCACGCAGATAGGTGTTACCCAATGGACGCCGGCAGATCGGCGAAGAAGTCGTGGTAGGCCAAGGAAACGGTGGCGAGATGACCTTGATGTCTTCCAGCGTAGTTGACAAATAATGTAATGTGAATAGCGTTTGTTATTCATATTACATAACATGCTTGTTTGAGCATGCAGTCCTACCAACCACTGCCGCCTTAAACATCTGTGACAAACCTCAAATAGGATTGTGCGAGGGTAACAGTAAATTAGTTAGTCGTGTTAGAATGTCAATCTTTCACAAAGCAACGGATCGACGTGATTTTTTTGCATACTTGATAATTGATGGGCTGGAAAGTAAAGGCTACTTTTTATCTAGAAAAAAATGCTCATGCTTCGGTGTAATTGATGTAAGAATTATAAGCGGGCGGGAGCCGCGGCCATATTCTTATTGTTTTTCCTATCCTGCTCTGATTTCCGGGGGTCAATTAACTTAAAATGTGAAAAGTAATAAATTGTTGTCTTTTAGGATGAGAATGAAAACGAGGAAGGTGAAGAAGAAATGGTAGTAGGCGGCGGGGCGGCGGCCGAGTCGGACGGCGAAGGGGAAGGCGGCCGCGGGCGCGCGCACGCCTTTTTTCAGCGGTCTGAGTCGACGCTCTGCTTGGGGTGCCCTCCGCCTGATTCTTTCAATAGTAAGTATCGTTAAAGTGGTAGTACTTGCCATATTTGAAAATGGCTGTTTAACCAAACTTCAACGTTTGCCAAAGAGTATTTTCTTAGTCTGTCCAGTCTCAGGACTGCAGTGATGTTTGCTGCTTATTTATTTTAATAAAATCTTCGATGATTTCAATTGTATATTTAACAGTGTGAGTACTGGGCGCAACCTCCCCAACACCAGCGTTCAATTATCATAAGAAACACCCATCTCGTCCCTGCTAGTCAAACTCAGCAGTGAGTTGGTCAGTTTGCCCACCACGCTTGCTGTTCTACTCAGTGGGTCCAGGTTGTATTGTGACATTTGGTTAAATGTTTCCGTTGGTTTGTAAACAGTGACAATGCAAGAAGCGCTCCCGCTCGCGGACCAGCCGCACCTTCTGCAGCCGAACGCGCGGCGCGAGGAGCTATTTGGCATGCCGCGCCAGCCCGTCACCGTACCCGCCTCGGGCGACGCGCCCCCCGGCGTCAACAACCCGCTCGAAGGTACGTCTACACATATTTTCTTAAGAATACATTTTAGCCTAACGAACATGCAGACGGGTCACCGTCGCCTATGGACACTCAACACCAGACGAGCCGGCAATGCGACGCTCGACACCAGAGGACACATCTCGTGTTTATAAATATTTCTGTACTTAGATTTAGAAACTATCCATATGCACTTACTATTTTAACGGCCTCTCAAACCGTAAATCTATTACTAAAGCTTCGAGCTTAGGGTACAACTTAAAACATAAGAAAATTGTAAATTTCACGCGTCTGCATTGAAGATATTAGTAATGACTAAGGCAAACCCAACATTACAGTGAGACAGTAGTTATTTGTCACTACAAGTTGTGCTTCTTAACTTTCAATTAGCAAACCACTATCACCATCTAACGACAGCCGCTAACTCATTACAAATAGGTAGGTACAGAATTCATGGAAAAAAGACAAAATGGAGCACTGCATTCAGCATATGCCATGGTTCCAACATGAAGCCATGACGCTGATTTTCAGGACGGCCCAGGTATTAACTAGTTCGGGCTATAGTTAGGTAATTACATATTATTATAAGTGCGTACGATTTCACAATTTCATACCTACTCATAAATATTAAAAACGCTGATGTTGCAGTGGTACCCCGAAGGCTTGGGCTGTCCACCCGCGGGTCCGAGCGCGCCTGGTCGCCCCCCGCGCGCCCCGCCTCCGCCCCCCCGGCGCATAATCACACCGTCACGAGGGACGAGCCACAGGTAAGCGCAATGCCAAGCTAACCCGTTGTCCTAGGCAAACGACAAACGCGGTAATGCGACGCGACGCGAAAATATCATGTAGTCGTTGTATGTATTTGTGGACTACGTTGCCGCTATAATCAGTCTGCGACGAAGTGCGCGACACTTTGCGACTTGAAGACGTGCATTTTCAAAGGCATTTTAAAGCAAATAATCGTATTTTAGTTATTAATGCAGATAATTCGCAGAGAAGATTTCAGATATAAATTATTGAAACTCTTCAAATTTATTTCGCTCTAAATATATTATGATATTTACTGTCTTCCTTTTTTGTGTACGAAGTATGTGTAGGGCTAAGAATTTAAAATATGCATTTTCGAGTAATAACGCTGTATAACTTGCTCATGGTTAAAACAAGAAAGAACTGAGAGCATTTGTCGCTCAACAATGACCTCAAAATAGGACACGCGTCTCGTTTAAATATTGATCGCATTATGTCGCGTCGCGTCGCTAACCTAGGACAACGGGTAAGTTAACTATAAGTATATTTAAAAAAATCAGATTCACACATACACTTATGGAAACAACCTTAAATTTTTATCACTAATCATGTTTTAAGATGCGAGTTCCATAGTTATTTTGTACTTTACACAAAACTATATCAATCAATTCAAATAATTTGTAATGACTGTTTAACTTATGTTGCTATCCGCAGGATTTATCGTGCGCCAAGGAACCTGTATCTAAAATGGATGTGGACACTGACGGCGAGTACTTATCGGATTCTGATTCAAATGAAGCAAGACAGATCCCGAGGAAAAAGCATCATAGGTGAGTGATATTATCTGTAAATGTCACCGTGAATAAAATAATATTTTAGGACTAGAGTTCCTAATTAGGAAATTGAATAAGCATTTATGACATCAATCTTGCTAAGGAATTTCGATTGGACTGAAACATTCTGTTTTAATAGTTAATAGTTCCGAATATTTCGGTGCAGTTAATCCTATTGAATCATTAGTATTATAGTTACTTACAATGCAAGTTGTGTGTGATTTTAGAGATAAAAGTATGTTGTTGGACAAGTAACAGTGTAATATTGTAATGCAGACACCCACACACGGCCTCAACGGGGACGACTACGCACCAAGACTCCGCCACGCAGTCTGAGTTCCACACCCTCGTGCACACCGCCTGCTCCATCATCGAAGCGCCCCACCAGCAAAACCTTACTTCGCCTTTGCCAGGTATGGAGTTTTCGAACGGCCACACCACATGGGACCTTGCGACTAACGTAAAGTTTTCTCCTCAAGATATGGAAGTCGATCTAACTTAGATCTACCAACATTGGTTGGTATCTCACCTGATATCGTTAACTGGATCAGTAAAATATCTACAGAATTAAATTAAATTATCATCTCAGAATGTTTGTTCAGCACTAATCCATTATAAATTCTGTCCTCTATGAAAGCAGGAAAAAAGTTACTTATAATATTCGTAATGTTGCAGGTCCAAGTAGTTCCACCTCGCAGGAGCCGCGAGCGTCCTCGTCGCGCAGTCCCGGAAAGACTGTCATTGTACGTGCTGTAAGTCGCTCCACTTATTTGGGGGACTTTTTTTGACAAAATTATACCCAATTTCTTGTATTGGAATTAAATTTTAAAGTTACGATCGCATCATCATGCTTGAAAATGAAACTATGGTTCAATAGATATGAGCTTTCTGTTTTCAATTATCCTATTTCTATATATGTAAATTGTGATAGTTTTGATTGCATAGCACCTAGTTAAAGCCAGATTTACCATATTAGCCACCTCATGAGCTTTTAAAATACTAGAATATGTGTTAAATTGAAAGTTGTATTTGCAGGGGGAATTACTAAGTGTGGCGGATCCGTTAGAATCTCAAGAAATTTCGGCACACGTGACCGTGGAGACTACTGGCCTATCGACTGCCCCGCTGCTGCCGCCTCAAGTTCTCAATGCACCAGTTCAACCGTAATTAACTAAACTCACAACTCAAGATTTAACTTAATTTTGCCACTGGCGATCACCTACCGACCGAGTCTGCTTAGAAAAACGAGTCTTAAATGTTAAAATGCGCAGGCCTCCTTTTAACCCGACAATCTTTCTTACATACAAATAATATCACTAAGGGCAATGTTTTTGGCTTTTTATGTTGGCTAAATTACGTTTTATTAAACAAATCATGAACAAAATCTGCTTCAATTTCCAGTGTTGTCGCATGAGCTGTGAGTGCTTAATGCTTTAATATACAAGTCCTCTTCAGTGCCCCTAAGCTAAGGCTATTCAAAATTGGTTCTTCCTTTTGTTTTATTAGATCGCCCCGTTATCGCCCCGCCTGTCGCTGTCGAAAACACGGCCTAATGGGTTAAAGTTATAAGTCATAGAAAACATTGTTCAACTTCCAGAGTGATCGATAGACGCGCATGTCCATCGCTGGGCGCGTCGGTGTCGCACGACCTGCTGCTCGGGCGATGGCGGCTCTCGCTGGATCTGTTCGGGCGCGTGTTCACGGAGGACGTGGGGCTTGAACATGGCTCGGTGGTGGCCGAACTCGGCGGCTTCCCCGTCAAGGAGGTCAAGTTCCGCCGCGACATGGAGAAGCTGAGGAATTCACAGCAGAAAGACTTGACTTTGCACAAGGTATGATACGACTTGTCCACGAATCTGTGCTGTGATACATATTAAAAATATAATGTATCTATTAAAATTAAATTCAATAGTTACATTTAAAAAATATTACACATCTTATTTTTTACCAGTAAACTAGTCAATATAAATTTAATATTTTAGAGAAGAAGACCTAGGACGACCTAGGTACATCGAAATGTAACAAGAACAATTAGGGTTATTAGCAGCTTAAGAAAATTTAATACATTTACACCACTACTATAATGTACCTGTTTTAGATGGAACGCGATCGTGCGAAACTCCTTCAACAGACGTTCGCAGAATTAAATAGTGCGTTCGCAGGACAAAACAGACGAGCGCATAGCGCGCAGCCGCCGCTGACAGTGAACCGCGTGAAAGTCACATTCCGCGACGAACCGGGAGAGGGCAGTGGCGTCGCTCGATCTTTTTACACCAGTGTTGCAGAGGTAATTTTATGGTTTTGCAATTTTTGTTCCTTTTTACCCCACAGCAGTTCATGGACTGCTGTAGGTTTTAATGCACGAAATATTTAGGACTTTACTTTTGCCTATTCCCTCTCCTTTTCTGTCTCGGCCAGGTATGTAACCATGTACCGTACCACCTTCCCGGTTAGTATTAGCTACAAGTGCTCAATCGGGTACCGTTTTCAGGCGTTACTCGCCAACGAGAAGCTGCCGCCGTTCGAGCCGGCGGCGGGCAGCGGTAGCAGCAGCAGTAGCAGCAGCACAGCCAACGGCTCAGCGGGATCCGCGGCGCAGCCCGGCAGCGGCACTAGCAGCAATAGTGGTGCAAGGTAAACTACGCTATGTCATTCGAGTATAGTTATCAACTAGTGTAAATATCGTTGTTCAATTGTTTTGTATTGTTAGCAAAATTCTTGCCATAATTCTGATGATAGTATGGTAGTCTTGTATATATACATATATATATATATATATATATATATATTCAAGTTTAGATTTATACTTGGGCACATGGTCACAAAGTCCAAGACTAGGTATCAAATGATAAAATTAGAAGAACCGCTAGTATAACGTAATGTAACGTATTACGTTATTCTATAAAGGATATTTTTATTCGCACAGGAGCGGGGCGGGGCGTCCGAGAGCGAAAGACACTGCCCGCAGAGCGCCCGGCCGGCCCGCGCCGCGGCCCCCCGCTGCGCGCGAGCCTCGCAGACTGCTCAGCGTTGATGCCAGGCCATATTCGCCACAGGTATTTCAGACGATATACTTAAAAATATGTATCCATACTAATATTATAAACGTGAAAGAGTTTGTTGGTTTGTCCATCTTTCACGCTGCATCAGAGCCACGGTTCGACGTAATTTTTTTAAAATGAACC
>DWLO01000581.1:0-19264 GCA_018245335.1 Dalla quadristriga | reverse complement strand
GTTCCTTTTAGGGTCCTATTCGAGGTTTGTCACAAATGTCATGGGCGGCAGCGGATGGGTGGAGCTGCATGCTCGTTAGCGTAAATTTTCACTTCAAAAAAAAAGTAATCTCTAAACAATAAAAGTTTTGAAAGGCGCATAGACCACCATTTTATTATCCTTTATGTAAGTAGGTACTACCTAAGCTCATTCACACCAAAGTGGTGACGCTGTGTATGAATCGTAATATTGTGAAGCTGTGCTGTGCTGTGCTGTGGGCACGGTTCTATGGCACTTAGATTATTATTTGAAGATATCTGCCCATCGTGATCTTATGTCGCGACATTGGCGGTCCGTGAAAAAACTGTCACCCATTATTCTCTTGTCGTCACGCTTTTAACAGTCGCGGTTCGGTAGGCACGTGTCAGTGAAATTTCGTCACGTTTCCCTGACGAGCATCTATTTGAATAGAATCGTTGAAATAACAACCTATGTCATAGAATTTTTAATATATTGTTTAATATATAGTTTATTTATAAAAAAATACGTTACGTATGCTACGAGTACGACCCTAATTTACCGCCTTATGTCAAGTGTCAATGTCAACAGTCAACTGAAACTATTTTAGTTTCGACAGTGAACAAATATTTCCTGTGAAGTCAGCTGTTACATCGCCGCCAATTTGTTAGTAAAAATGCGTTAACCTGTTGTGTTTAATACGACAGCTCTATTTACGCTATGCCCTAAGTTTAATAAGGTTTATAAGTAAAAAGATTTATTAATGAATCGGTAATTCATCACTTAAAGTTAATTAATGTTTATAAGTTAGACCGCTATTACTGAGGTCAGGAGGAGGAACTGCAGATACAGCCGTTACTGCCGCAGAGGAGAGATACAGGCAATTATCAGAGATACCCTGTAACCCAACCGACCACCAAGAACTAAACTAAGTCAAGCATTGTCAAAAGCCTTTGGGCGGCCTCAAAACTGCGTCACTCTGGTTGGACAAAAATCTGCACTGGAGCAGCGTGGCGGTGTACCATCCAGGTCTCTTCAGTTGTGAGCAGAAACCCGTGCCCTGTAGTAGGCAGTCAATGGATTGCAGCCAAGATATTATAAAATCAAGAACAACTAAACTACATAGATTGAGAATATGTAATGCGACATAATCACGTACAATTGCTATTAATTGGAAACGCACTTATTTTACTACAAATATTTTATACGGCATGAGTATAACTGCTCTAATGTAATGCATATTATTATATGCTTGCATCATCATCTGAGCGCTCGGCAATACGCCAAGCCAAGTTCCAGAATGCATGCCAGCATGCATTCAAACACAAATTCACACAACACAAACCAATTCAATTTTACTCACAGTCTTATATCGGCTTCCTCGAGTTTTATGGATGGGGGTCTGGGACTTGGTCCGTTTTCCACAGTTAGGTTTATGTTTGGAAAATTATATTACACCAAGATCTTATTGACCATCTCTTGGCCATATGTCAGTTCTAATAACCCTGTGATGTACAACTTGTGTATTTTAATGATACTCAAAACTTCAGTTTTAATTGGAAATCCCTTCTAAAGTCATAAGTTTGGGACTCGTTTAAATTGCTCAATAAAGCCCGTCTAAGGTTAAAATAGCTCAAACTAGAGCAATGCAGATCGTGATACACGTAGACTGGCACAATGAGAGTTTCGTTTGATGCGTTAAGTTCGATTCATTGTGTAAGCTGCGACCTTCAAGTTAGGCCCATTTGTATTGAGCTATAGATTGAACACATGCCAAATTAATTTTTAAATGTAAGTATATTGCTTTGGTTTTACGGTCTACGATATTTATTTTCTGAAGAAGTTACTGAAGATTATTTAAAATATATCTAAGCAAACATGAATTAAACGTGACATTTTGAAGTAAGTACATAGAGACTCTACATCCGAAAGTAGTCTTTTACTTCACGGCTTACGTCACAGGCGGCTTTGATGAGTCCCTGACATGTAGTGTTGTGCAGATGGCGGCTGATTTTACTAAAAAGCCGGTAAGAATAGAACATACTAGATATTTCGCATTCATTAGTTTTAAATTTTAATGTTCTACTTGAAAAATAATTCCTGTAAATTTTCTGTCTTTCAGAGTGTAAATAATAATATGAATTCTGCATGCTTTGTTTTTTCAAAAATTTTAGTCGATTCATTCCTGCTAGGATTGATTACGTATTGATTGCTGAGATGCTAATATCGACAGCTGCGTATCAACATTTTTTTTAATTGCCACCTGCGATGGTTCTCGCCATATAATAAGGGTTTCAAAAAGTAACCTTTCGGCGTTTTTAGGGGTTGGTTTTTCATTTACGTATTATCCTTAATCTTAGCAATGCATTTAAAGAATGTTAAGCCATCGACGGCATTTAAAGCGAAGTAACTATTATCTAATTTGTGATTAAAGGCCACATATTATTATGGGTTTAATTTACTTATCATCAGCATACATTTTTATTTTTCATTTATTCCATATAAAGTTTTTACAACAAAAACAAACATATTCTCACGAAGGTACCTTTATGTAGGTTGGTGATTATAGAAGCCTTGTTATATGGTGCATGCAATCAAGGTTAGATAAAATTCACAACTTTTCTCGTAATCAACCAACAAAGCCGTTATTTCAATAATCTAATGGCTTATTGCTGTACTTACCTAGGTGAGCAAGTATATTTATTTGACGTGACTTCGCCTTCGTGAGGTCTGATTTTGCATAAGGGATATTTGCGGTCCAATTAGTCTTGTTTAGTTCGCAAATAAATATAGGTAGGGAGTATATCTATTTAATCAATCAATAGTCATGAACCGACGATTTGGGAAAGGGTGGATACATACGAAGACCATTTTCAAACGGTGGACCAATTTATGCGAGATTCACAAGCTCGAGTAATCTTATTAAACCTGCCTCATAAAACCGTCTTTCGGTCGTCATTTATTTACTTTGGTATGACTGCTAGCTATTTGTTTAATACCTACTAGAATATACTACCTACTCCATGCGCCCCGGGGTATTAGCCGTATTCGGCTATTGTTATTTATTATTTTCGCTAATACCTGCGCAATAGCGCACTGCTAAATGGTTATTTCAATTCCATACAAATGTGTTTAATACTTATATAATGTTACTTACGTTGTACCTAAGCCGGATGAGGTTTATCGTTGATATATTAGGTATTATCATTTTTACATTATTCGAATTACAGAGT
The DNA here is from genome assembly GCA_018245335.1 of Dalla quadristriga. Lineage (NCBI taxonomy): Eukaryota > Metazoa > Arthropoda > Insecta > Lepidoptera > Hesperiidae > Dalla > Dalla quadristriga. The sequence continues at coordinate 16,034 of DWLO01000581.1, read as the reverse complement.
TTGAAAATAGCGATGATGATCACGAAACAGTTTATTTAATTTATTTAAAAAGTTCATCAACAATCGTAACATTTTCATTAAACAAATAGATAGGTACAATAAATACATCATCAAAGAATAAATGAACAATCAATTACAGATGAACATAAGTAGCTACGGTGCACATACGTTATAATAGATTTGAGCAACAATGAAATAAAAGCAAAACTAAGATAAAACATTTTTTAATATGATGAAAGTAGCAACCTGTTAGCTATGGTGGCATTGATGGCAGTGGCCACTGCCATCAATGGATGAGCACGTCAGGTACCTTAACTAATAATAAGTAAGTGTAATAATAAGGTACTTGAATTTAGCTGGAGAAATATTTTCTTAAATTTAGGTTGAATCGTCTAAGTAAATCTTAATACCTACAATCAATAGTCAACGATACGGACGTCAAAAGTCACTCGCATGACGCGCGCGAGTGTGTCGCGATGCGACGCACGCGTGTGATGAAACTCAACCTTAACCTTACAAGGCCGTAATGTAAAGCAGAGCTTTAAAGCTGTGTACTCGTTCGTGCTCTTATCTTATCTTACCGTGCTCAGAAATTCGGCAACTTAAATATGATGTAAGATTAAAGAAATATTATATTATTAATTCGCAATGTTTCATTTGTTCCTACAAGATTGTATTTGTTGCTATTTTTGTTAAAATATAAATGTTAATTGCCCATAGTTCTTTCAGTATTTTTCTACACGCTAAAAAAATTTCAAGCTTTGGACAACTATATTAATATTCGTTGGTCAATGTTTTCAAAACATTTAACTTAAAATTTTCTATTTATGTAAGTACCCTATCTAAGTAATTACTAAACCTACTTTTTTTATAACTATTTTTATTTTTTGGTTTATTATTCAGAATCGGTATAAAAATAATATGTTGTTGTTATAACTTAGGTAGGTACACAAGAATCATAAAAAGTACATTTTACTATAATAGAGGTAGAGTTTGCACTTACCATATTTTTGAACAATGCTTTCTCAAACGCTTTCAAACTTCCAAAATTAGTTACCACAGAACATAAAATAAAGTCGATCAAAAGTCCGTTATTACTTTCGTTGACCACTGCCTTCCCGCCAAAATGTTAACTGACAAGTATGGCGTAGATAAGCACGCATGCGCGGTGTTCACGCGCGTTTTGTCTTCTGGCTAGATTCTCAGGCCACAGTATACCACACCCGCAGCCATTCACCATCGCATCGTCTTGCCGGGTTCTTTCTCTCGCGAATTAATGCACGTGACATGATGTACCTTATGAAAGCACTGACCATGGCGTCGACTGGAGCGTTAAACTTTTGCACCGGTTGCATCCACCTGTTAAGTACTGTTTTCCTCGTACATAAATACTAATTTAGGTACTACTGCTACTACTTACTTTGATAGGTAAGTACTAACGATGCGAGTTTGTTGATTTTTTTGTCAGTACTACTATTATGTTTCCACCATGGAATTAATAAGTATGGTTTCCACCATTCCGTATGACAAAAGCATATCTGTCATGGACTATTCCATGCAGATCATTGAATTTGGCACAGATAGTTCCTAGCAAACAGATAGTTAACGAAGCATATAAACAATAACAAGTAGGTACAAGTGGAAATGAAAAAAAGAGAAAAGATTACGTGGGCTTTGAGATATCAAATAATGTTTTGTAAACTAAACTCGATCAAAGTTGTTTGTTTCGAAAATATTCCTTGAAGTTGGTTCCTAAAAACAAACAACAGAATAAATCATAAAGCATAGACCTACCTAGATAAGTATCTTCTAAATATTATATTTTTTTCGAACCATAAAAACAACACTGGTCAAGCAACGAGGTAGTAAATAATATGGGTGTAAACTTGAGGTTCAAGGACCGTTTTATTGTCCACCAAGTTCTACAAACCACAGCCCACAGCGAACAGGAGTGAAGGATAATGAACCGGATACCAAAGCAGTTGAACTCTGATCCCTGCGTAATGTTAAAGCCTATGGTTAAAGCTCTTTGTGGCAGTAAAGCACATTTTATGAATATAACTTACGAATAAAAACTCTACCAAGGCATTTTTGTATATTCCGAAAATTTCACGGCCAATAAATGGGTTCGGATGTAAAATGCTTACCTGTTGTAAATTATTATTTACTAGGGCGTACTCGCGACTTCGTCTGCTTGAAATTTCGGAAAACAGTAAATTATTAACTCTCAAAATTATTTTCTTTACAAAAATAGCTCGATTGTTTGCATTAAAACAAGTTGTTATAAATTATACCCTTGGGGTACATGCACAGGTGGTACATAACGGTCGAAATCGGTTCAGCTGTTTCAGAGCCTATTTGCGACAGGCAAACAAAACATTCTAATATCGATTGATTATGTGTGTCATATAAAAAGCATATTCTAATTAATTATTGACCTTAAATTTTAATATCACAGACATACACTCTAATTTTATTAGTTCGTAAGATACCAAAAATACTTAAGTAAGTACCTAAGTCATTTTATTATAGTGTTTATGGATGTATCCGATTGTGAAACTTTTGATTGATACATTAATACACATGGAACTTTTTTATGTAAATATTTTATTGTGCAGAAATTACCTGTCGTAATCTTATTAATAAGTATCATAAAATGTGAAAAATTGTTTGCATGTTTGTTTGATACGTTTTCAGGGGTATACCTACCATACAGCGATCTTTATTTGGTAGAGTAGAGAGATAGTTTGAGTCACGGAGAAAGTCAAAGGATACTTTTGATCCCGAATATTTGTACAGACCTCGAGGGAATGGAATTCGGGACAACAGCTAGTGTATAATAATTTGCCTTTGTGATAGAGGAGACAAAGTAGTTTTATTTATTATCTTTTTATCACCCCTTGTCCGTTATAGACATCGAAAGGAGTTGTATGCTTTCAGGTTTGGTGTACGAGTTATACACATCATACTCGTAGACATACTTGTGTATTTCTTTGTTCCACTACTGAATGAAGAATGTAAGCATCTGCAGTATCCAAATTATTATATAATATTTAGCTGTATTTTTATACAGGTGTGTTGGTAAAGAGCTTCTTGTGCCGCTTCTTTTCTCATAGCAAAAATGCCCACTTAGGCACAAAGCGGTGGTAATGTTTGTGACAAAATGATACTTATAATGTAGCCTTGATAATACTTTATATAATAGGCTATACAATAGGATTAAAAAACTAAACTACTCATAACTAAATAAAGTAATAAAATAAACATAAAATAAAATAATAATTATATTATTATTTTTATTTTAAAGTTTTACTTTTCTTGGTTAGCACCGGTTTACTAAAGTACACGTGCCTTTTTTTTTTTTTTTATCGTGCGGAAATCCTCATGTATATCTCTCCGTGACGGGGGCCACGGGAGATTATGTCGGACTTCTACCGACTAAAACCCCACGGTGTCCTTCTCTTCGCCCATTCTGTCGGGATCACGGGTACGCTTTCGCATTCTTCCGCGATCCCGACGGAAAGTACACGTGCCTAGGCCAAGTGTACTTTATGTTCGTTTTAGCAAAGAGGTTTTGGATTACTCGAGTTAATTTCGGCCACTGAAGCTAGCAGGTAACGCGAAATATTTTCTAGGATTCGGATAGATATGGCGGAGTGACGTGAGCAGTGTTCTTATGTGGCCATTGCCATCCATGAATAGCTGTGCCATAGGCAAAAGAAAAAGTAAATGCAATTTAAATTATGAAGAAAGAAACTGTCACTGTCATTATATTGTACTTTTAACTGGTGGTGACTTATTGTAGGTACCTGTATATTTTGATGTCAATTTATGTTTTGCTTAAATGTTAGAATTTATAGATAATGTTAGAAATGAACTTTTAGAAGAATTTATTATTATTTTGGATTTGATAACTAATGGGAGTCTCCATCTTTATGCCAAAATTACGGATAACCTGATAGTTATAATAAGAGCAAGCCTCCAGAAACCTAGATGTGGCGATAACTTCATAGTCTAAATCATAATTCAATACGTATTAAAATACGAATGATCCAACTGATTACATGATCAAATTAATTGTGATACAATATGGAAAAATCTAGCCAAGATGTTGAGGATTCTACAACTAATATGGTTGATGTAAATGTAGAAAATCAAGAACAAATAGCTAATGAAAATATAGAAATTATAGCAGAACAGGAAACGACTTCTCATGAGGAATTAGCTAACGAAGCGCTTGAAGAATTAGATAGTGATCACTTTGAGGGCGAACACGTTGAAGGCGAAGAAGGTCTACTAGAGGAAGGTAGAGAGCTAGTCGGTGAACACTTAGAAGAAGAGTTGCAGGGAGAAGAAGTACAAGAAGAAGAAAAGAAGGAGGAGCCTCAGGTCGTAGAGGAAAAAGTAGAAGAAGAGGAAGAAAAATACGTCGAAGAGCCTCCGCCTGATCCTGCAGCTCCATTCGATTTTAGTGATTCTAAAGAAGCGCTCAAGCCACCATTTGAATTAAGACCAGATCAAATAGCCGAAGTTGAGCAACTTTGGGACCTCTATCAGAACCACACACCTGCTTATTCTGATATAAATGGATACATCACTGAAAAAGAACTAATATACATGTTGAAAGCTCTTATACTTATGACGTACACTCCTGAACAACTGCAAGAATTAATAGCTTACTGTGTCAGGCCACCGCACCCCGAAGGTCATATACATTTTGAGCAATTTTTAAAAATGGCTACTTTCCGCCAGCGAGATTTTGCTGTAGAGGATGAACTACGTTCAGCTTTGCAAGTTCTTGACCCTGGTAAAACAGGAACGATAGATAGAGAGTTTATGAAAGAGTTACTTGCAAAACAAGGCCACAAAATGCCTCAGAAACAATTAGACAACCTTATAAAAGAAGTAGATCTGAGCAATGATGGCACTATTGGTATTGAAGATGTAGTGGGCACTATGTGTATAGATCTAAATAAGGAAGATATATTAATGCTAATAGCATCACTTAACCCACCCGAGGAAGTGCAACCACAGGATCAATAAAATGTTATAAAAATCATATAAGTACAAAGACAAAATAAGCTTTTGGGATTAAACCTATGAATATTTCGTTTAATGTTATTTCTATCCAAATCAAAATCCTAACTGTGAAAAACGAGTTTGGATCCAGACCCTCTTACAAAAATCTATCGGCCCAGTCTGCTCATTGTTTTGTCCATAACCTGACTTCACTCAATGATATTAAAGTAAAGATGACGTACCTTCATACAGCGCGGATTTCAAATTGTACCGTTATCACAAGCCATAAATTATTGATGCGAAAGATAGTACGGGACGTATGATATAGAAAGAGATAACTATCTGTTACGAGTTGTGTTTGAAAAATATAAGTTACGACAGTTGTCTGAATTTGACTGCCTCAATTGTCCCATATTTACTTTTTTGCTCTTATAATATAATTGAATTAACTAATTGTATGAGCAACATTGCTCTTTTTTATTTTATCATGGCCAGACTTCTTCTGGGTTCTCTTTCTCATCATCCCCGTAAGTCATAAATGTGCGTGCCTCAATCAGAAAACGAAATTTTATCTGAGTGCACGGTGCAGTTATTTCTAACTGCGGTATTTCTAACGTTCCATAAAACGCGTAATTTGGCCCAACAGCCATCCCGATTATTATTATCTTTATAAGTGTAAAAAACTTAAGTGCTTATCTTACTTATATTTATGTTATCAATGTGAAAGTGTGTAATTGGTTTGTCTTTCTTTGACGTCGCAACAGAGTTACGGATCAACGTGTTTTTAGCATAGAGATAATTTATGGGTCGGAGAGTGATATAGGAAAAGAATTCTAGTACTAAATACTTTCACCACCATCATGAATGGTTTTAGTGCGCCTCGCACCATTTTAGGCCACATGGCTTTCATACATTTTTCAAATAGACAAATCTTTTGGTGTACAGCTAGAATTTAAAGCCTAGACCTTAAAAACTATCCACATATTACATTAGTTATTATGTAAACAACGCTAGTGCTCTAAAATAAAGATGGTGCTTTAAAATAGAAGAACGTGGATGGAGCCAAACAATAACCAAGTTTTTTGCCAGAGTCAAGTTTGAGATATGAATATTGAAACGAAATAATTTGAATTTGATGGAGCGCAGGAACTTCCAAAAAAGGCCGGTCGTGCTCCCCCCCCCCCAACTTACATCTAATACCATAAAATAAAAACCTGAGACAACAATACACCAATCCAAACGCACTACAACAACTAAAAACTATCAAACGGAAGCCAACCAAAACCAACACGACCTTTTTACAGCTTCCCGCGCTCTCTCTTTACGAGATTTAAACTTATTTCTAGGTATTTGTATTAGTTTATAGGTTATATTTTAGTTTAATTATACATGATTTAAATTAATATCTTACCTGTGGTATTATAATGTTTACTCTGACCAGGAAACCACAGAGAAGGAAACTGTCACCCAGATTGACATTCAATATCAGTCAGTTAAAAATCAAATACTAGGTACAAAATTTGACAAATCAAATCGATTGAAACGAAAACAAGGCGTGTTCAGGTGTAAACGAACGAGGGGTTTTTAAATAGTTGTATCAAAGTTCATCAAACTAATTCTATTACAGTTTTAAATATTGTTTTGGTAGCCATGAAACTAATAGCTCTCATAGGCCTGATATCAAGTATTCAAGAATGTAAGTTTATAGTATGATGATAAGTTCGTTTTGTGCTAAGATGATAATAGGATACGAAGGTGTGGTCCCACATTGTATTGTGTTGTAAAAACTGTATTATACTCTTCAAATAATATCACTAAGTCTATAGTCTATACCTAGTACACAGAAATGCCTTCTATTTCAAAAAAACAAAGCCTGTAATACTTAAATAAGGTGAGCGTAACGTAAGCCAGTTTATAAGCTTCAAAAGTAGGAAAGATCAGAATCCGGAAAATACATACTGAGTTTTAAGCTTCGAGAGCAAGTGGGAATAATGGGGAGCTATTATAAATTAATAAATCAACATATATTTTGTTTTCAGGTTTAGCAATATGGTGTTACCAGTGCACAGCAGCGACTCCTGGTTGCATGGAACCATTTAACTGGAGAGGTGTCGGCTACTTGGGTAACCCTTGCCCTGACAATGAAGATATTTGCGTAAAGCTCATTGAAAGAAAAGGAGGTAAATATTAATTTAAATAAGTGTTGGGGTCTCAGTTTATCATACACAGATTTTTTGACAAACATATCAAACATGCTTGCAGAATATTAAGATATGCAATGCAACTTTTTTGGTTACATGTTAATTTGCTATTTACAGCACAAGAAGTTATTACAAGAGATTGTTTGAGTAACTTTAAAGCTTTTCGAACCGATATACCTGCTGATACTTATGAGGGGTGCAGGGCAGCTGCCAGAGATGTCAACTTAGCCAATTATGTCAACAATACTATAAAGGAGCTGGACATTCAAAGGTATATTCTAATTGGTTAAATTATCAGCCTTTGATAACAATGAATGTTATAAATAAATGCAAGTACGTTTTATTTTATTGACATTTATTTTTCAGAAATTGGTATGATGAAACAATCTGGTGCTTCTGTTTCTTAGATCATCGCTGTAATGGAGCAAGTAAATCAAATTCGCTAATATTATTGACATTTTCACCAGTAATTCTTGTTTTTATGAAAACATTATTTTGAAGGGCACTCCAGACATGTATCATAAAATACTAAGTATAAGTAATATTTTTTTCTGATTGTAATACAAATATTTTACAAGAGTATGAGTGATGAGTTCTGCTGGTCAGCAGCAGCACCATTTATAAGTGTATTAAGTATAAGCTTTAGTTATGACTTATATGTATATCATTCTTCCCTCGGCACTTAGTGTACTACCGGTGTACCGCTGGACCTAGGCCTCCCCTAATTGGCGCCACTCTGACTGGTATGGCCTTTACGCTTCGATAGTGTCGGTACCCCCAAACGGCATGCTAGAATTCATTGTTATTTAAAAATTAATTCACTAGTGCCTTATAGTGTGTCTACACCAAAAATAGATTTTTTCTTTAATGTAGTCTACATAATCTTACCATATATGTGGAGTAAATTTTGCAACATGAGAAGTAATTTCCCTTATGATTTGATATAATGGCTATACTAACTGTGACACAAACAATTGTCTTGTCAGTATGAAGGCGGCGGCATGCTTTATTATTATTATCGATACAGCTCTCATTGATATCTGATGGCATGGGCCTCACGGTACTTATCAAAGAGCAACACTAAAAGAAGAGTTGCATTTTTACGTATATACTTAGAAGTAATTAAGACATCATTGAAATAACATAAATTTACAAACACTGCAGAGGCAGTAAAAGAAACAAAGTGCATATTCAACCACCCATATAAAGTGATTGAGTAAATATTGTATGGCATAATAATAATAAACCTGGTTTAGTTAATCATAAAATTATATTTCAAATGATGTTAGATTAGATGTGTTAGATATGATGATATGTATATGGTATGATGTTCATAGTTCTAGATTACATGCTAGATGTTATACGTTTCTCGGCTCTATGGCTTTGTCTGGAGAACCACGAAGCATAAGATGACAATACATTTTACAGTGTATGCTGTTTGTTTGTGGGCATTGTTTTATACAATGCATGCACTTTGTCGATATTCAAGCAGATATTGACTTGACAATATAGCAATGTTCAGCAAACTGTTTCAGAATGCCGAAATCTTTCATTTTATTTTATAAATTTGAGTGTCGGTCTGTTATATTGAAATTATGTGAGACCTATACATAAGCAACCATTTTTAGGATTGTTGTTACTGTCTGTCTGCGTTTTCTTGTCGTGCAACGGCTGTAAAACTGCTGAACGGATTTTAAAGAAGTTTTCAAGGATTGTAGAGGGTAGGTACCCTATCTTACGGTATAGCATATGTTTGATTTCAAACGGTTTTTTTTAGCTATCCCCTTTTCACTCATAGCGTCCGTACCCGAGGGTCCCATTTGTCGCTAATAGGCTCCGAAACCGCTGAACGGTTAATGAAATCTTCAGGGATTGTGGAGGGAAAACTTACTTACCTTATAGACTGTTTTTTATCTTAATATCTCAAACGGTTTTTTAGTTATCCCCTTTTCACTGTTTAAAATATTCTGTATTTCGAGATTTAACGCGGGCGAAGTAGGGAGCATGTTTATTATAAAACAATCCCTAGTTAGTAATAAAAGCGGTGATAGCCGAACGCCCATAAACTTTGGCTTCCTACTCGGCTGTCTGGGGTTCAAACCTCAGGCCCCCCAAGTCTCCTTCATTCCGTATAAGTCATTGCAATACTTACCTTTTCTGTTTTTGAAATGTGTTAAGCAACAAAGTGAATCTGCACATTGTGTAGCTCAAGCCAGATTTATTGCTTAATACTTAGTTACAATCGAATTACAATGTATCCTAGTTTGTATGGTTCCCACACCTGACAATCTTGTAACTACTAACTACACAGTCAGTGAGTGAGAAATAAGAAACACAATAAATAAGGTAGGTGAAGTTATCAAAATATTTTGACATTGAAAATTAAAAAAAATTAATGATTATTTTTTATTGTATATAATATTTAATGTAAGTATACAACTAATGACTGTTCCGTCCATTTAATATTTAAGGTTATGGCTATTTCTAAAAACCGGTTTTATAGCGTCCTCATGGTTTCATTAAACATTGTAATATAAACTCAATTACTTAACAAAATACCAAGAACAGTTGTTTAAATATATAAGTTGGATTTATAATTGGGTACCTAGTTGACTGATCTAGAAATACTTTTTAAAATTAAGTAGATTTTGAAATACGTATCGCGATGAAACGTAATAATATATATTCGTCAAATCTGCATTGTAATACGAAAACAACTATAAATATCATCGCGATACGTGGAGGGTACATTTAAAAAACGTACAACACAGCGGGCGACCCACTGCGCTTTAATATATAGATAAATAAAATGCTGATAGACTCTCATAAGATTCATGGTTTTTAGAATGTCTACAAATTTACAATTTTTTTAAAAATAAACATGAATTACATATTTTAGTTTTATTAAATTAATATTATTATGTAATAATAAATCTAACGTTACTTTATAGTTCAACAATTCTTAAATAAGTGATTGCCCTATGAGGACTGCGTTAACTGCAGCAGTGCAATAGTAAGTGAGGCCACGGTGCCCAGCACACTGAGAATAGTGTGTGCATCCATTGTCCATATATCATACACTGAAAATGTTGGCGGTTTTTGTTTTATTATTTGTAGCATTTTCTTTGCTTTTTCTCGCAATGGACCTGTGAAAAGTACATTACATAAATAAAGATTCAGTTGGTAGTCTTTAATCTTCAAGTTATTTAACAGCTCTTAATGGTTTTTGATGCTAATGTCCGATTTCTCCAACCTTTGACGACTCGGTAGCGCGTTGATCAGTGACCCTGTCTGACGAGCCGTGGGTCACGGGTTTGATCCCCGGCCGGGGCAGACATTTATTTGAGAGAAATGTTTGTACTTCAGGTCTTAGGCGTTAAATTTTTTTGTTTTCTGTATGTGTCCGCCACCCCCAACGTAAGGAATCCTAGTGCGGGGGTGTGAGTGTGTAAACACGCACCCACTAGACGCAATTACAATTCTTGAATGAATCGTGCACATTTAATACCCAATAACAGGGACAGAGAGACGTACTCAATATGAAGTCTTCTATATTGACGTATTGCGTGAAAACAAGACCATACTTCGTGAGAGATTAAACTAGTGTTGAGTGGACATACAAGAGGCAGTAGGTACATTTGTCCCCGACATAACGTTGTAATGTAAGAGCGGCTCATTTTAGTACGTAGGTACCTACTGCTTCAAATTTTATATTCTTTTTTTATTTATTGGACTCCAACATAATGGACACAATTACATTCTTATAAACATTACGCGTTATAAGCGTTACTCTTTACTCTTCACCACATGACGTGAATAGTACCTGAGGTGAGTCAGTAAGAGAGACCGAAAGGACATGCTTTACTTCATTAACACGACTTGATTTCGTTAAGTAAATTTTTTCATAATGTATTTTTGTGTTTAACAATGGATATATTAATATATTATTGCTTACGTAAAAACATCAATTAAATCGTCTTCGTTCAATGTCATTTATGTATACATCTATTTTCATTTCTTAATTATTTTGTCAATCACGCTTTGTAAGGTAGTCCAATATAAACACCTTGCTATTCTCGTTACTTCGAATGCATCGCGAGCTTTAAGTCGCCTCACCTCATTTAAAGTGGGACACTGTACTGGCTCAGTAGGTACAACAAAACAGGCTACTTCTACAAACTCATTTAAAATTCGTGTCATACACAACACTAGACTAAACGAAACCTGTGATCCTGGTCGTGAGTTTTGAGATACGCAGGTAACGTATCAACCTTTTTATTATTATAATTAGTCTTTATATAATTTAATCTAAGGTCCATACCTACTTCTTACCTTCATAATTCAGGGCCATAACATTGTTACATAAGCGTTTGGTTATTAATATTTCCTTTAAGAACAATTCAATGTATGTACATAAAAATATGATTAGAATAATATCGATAAAAATTAAGGGCGGTGTAAATAGATACTGCTCCAATGAAAATCTTGGCTGCAACAAAAAATAATTTTATTATAAAATTGGATGACTGCATAAAGATTTCAACTTTCCCAGGCACCTACATCATGTATGATAGGTACCTACTACGTGTAATTCTTAAGGAAAAAAACATCTAGATAAGAAAATAAAAACGTCTTAAATGTCTGTAGTTACCTAATAATATTGTCTACAATGATACTGAATCACATTTTACAAAAGTCTACCTAGATTTTTACAAACTTTAAAACCGTTAGAATGTACGTGCGAGTGAGATGCTAAATGTGAAACCACCGCATCAATTTGCGAGAAAACTTACCTACATACTGTCGCCTTAATAGATACATTAAACGGTAAAAATAAATCGGAGTCAAAGGTCAGTATTTTTATATACTTAACTTATAAAGTTAGATACTTACATTATTTAAGTATTTTATTGACGCCATACTATAGATTCCACACAGGGATAAGGGAAAAAATCTCAAGCATAATAGGAAAACCTGAAAGCAACATATTGTTATATATCATTCCGTAACATATAGTTCCGTACGAAGTTAGCATACTCAATGTATGAAAATGAAAGAAAATCACAAAATCAACCTTTTCAACATATTTATGATTAGTTTATTTCAGTCATGCTTATAAACTAAACAATTTGGGTTAGTGTTTCATGAACCCTGCGAGGGCATCGCAATAGGAGAGTTAAATTTAACAATGTATTTTTATTCAATCTAAAGACATAGGTAGGTAGGTAAGTACCTATCAAATTGATTGCCATAACAAATTTGTCAATAGAGATCTACGTTAACATCTTATTAATATTCTAAATAGGTAAATTAGGTAGTTTGATATGCTTCCACAGCTAAACCATCCAACCGATCTTCATAGAATTTGGTAGAGAGACAGAGTTTTGAGTCACGGAGAAGGTCGTAGGATACTTTTAATCCCCATATACTTACAGATCCCGAGGGAATGAATACATCACAAATTTTACCCGGAAAGAGTCGCGTGCAACAGCTAGTTGATAGTATTAAAGTGTATCGACGTATTGTTTTATTAAAAATCACGTGTAGAAAATAAGCATGCAGTCCCACGGAGTCCCACCTTCCAATGACTCGATAACGCCCATAGTCATCTGTGACAAAACTCGAATACGACTACAGTCTTACACGGGGCGTATACGAGGGACTCTTAGTTTACCCAGAATACTTATGGTTCTTTTATGAGACACATTCGATGGGTGACGATTAGCTTTAATACAGGATGTTTTTTTTTTTCAAAACCATCGAGTTCGATTTCCATCGAGTTGGATCATGCTTTTTCCAAAAAAATAACGATGTAGTTTGAGTTTTTATCATAACCGGCTCCGAGACACCTTTAACCATTCCGGTTTTGGATTTGGCTTACCTAGCCCACTTGAAAAATTCACCCTATAACTATCATACTACTATATATGTACCTATATGTAAAATAATTTTTGTTGGAAGTTTGTACACCTTTGATCAACTTTGTTTCAGTTTGTACTTTAGTTTGTCCAAGAGACCACTGCATGAAAACCTATCTCATCATCACCAAAATTTGTATTATATTGTAGGGATAACAATTCTTGGTCGGCCGATTGCTAGCCTGGCAAGTTCCCGGGTCCAACCGAATTTATGGTGCAATAAAACCTAGTAAAAATATCTCATCGAACATGGTGTAACAAATGCCACACAAATGGATAAAATTGTTTATTTAATTCTGATGACATGTTGGCATGACCCTACCTTGGCAGGTTTCCGGGTCCATAAGATGTGGTTGATGGTTACACTTATACTTATATACTAACTCAGGTACTGAGCCGATAATCTGAGTCTTCTTTTTTTTTTTTTTTCAGTGACCAACTTTAACTAGGACTAACTGGACTATTGCTAACTTATACTTTCGACTAGGACTTAAATAATAATAATTAAAAATACCTTAATAAACTTACCTGGAATTGATATAGTACTCTTAAATTAGCAAAACCGTCAAGCACTTCCTTTATGTACACATCCGTCGCACTCGATTCAAAACTATGCGACACAGACGCCGCATAAAGCATGCGAATCTCACTTGGATATATCCCTTCGCCAGGATTGGATCTTATCGGATTGCCTTCTAGGTAGTTGCGGATTATGCAATTGATAAAATTTAATCGAATCTTAAAGTAATATATGATATGACTACAATGGTATATTTCTAAGACAAAGCTATTTATTATCAACAATGTAGCATGCGCACCGATAGCGTCTACACCACCTACACTTAATAATATAAAACTTGCCATCATAATTAAAGTTACAAATACTGTGGCAAACAGGGCGCTTATTAGGTACATATAGTTATAAAAAGTTTTGGTCAATATCAAGTTTTGGTCAATTACCATGATTCTATCGATTTTCTGCAGTTTGATATAGAGATCGACACTGCGTTCGCCGTTCAAAAATCTTGCATTAGTTACACAACATAGATGTGCAATAAAAATCAAACTCAAAGCAATATAAGCTACGTGGCCAAGGTTTCGGTAGTTATTATATCTATAAAAGAACATGTAATACATATGAATATTTAAACAAATATAGAAGATAATAACAAATATAGAGTAAATCTTTTGCCCGAATGTTGCAGGAGTAATGAATCTATGCCTTAAATCCACGCGGCATATTCCTAAAACTTTTTCTAAAATGAGAAGGGGTACGAAAGGTTTTACTGTTTCCTCGTTCAGAATATCTTGAGATATATATTCTTTCATAATAATATTTCGCTTTTTTTATGAATGAATTTAGTACAGATTGTGCGTGCAATTACTTGTACGCTTGTATCTTTACAGCATTGCGAACTGAAGGAGCGCTATGGTGTATGTGGCTGCGATCGCTAGGAGACGGAGAGGTAAACTGAAGTCCAACGCGTAAACATTGTAAATGGAAATATCGCTTTTCACTTCCAGTAAAAGTAGCATTCGTTTAGCGTTTGCCCTGGTATGCCCTGAAAATTGTTGTTTATAAGTTAGTAAGTAAAATTAATCATATAATATAATATTATTATGTAGTATATTTCTATGTGTGGTGTAATAAGTAGGTATGTACTTATTGCATATATTTATTTGGTTACATTTGAAAGTATTTAAAATGTATAACTAATCCCAAGCTAGCCGGAAGAAATTTCGTTACTGAAATCAGCTGCTGCTGTGATTGCAAAATAATGTCCAATGTGTACGCGAATGATAAAATAAGCAGATTTCATCCGCAGCTCCGTCGCGTAAACTGTATCAATTGTACTATCTTACACTTATATTATTGTTGTACAGTGACAAGAAGTGTGTTATTCTGGTGTATGTATATATGGCTACAGTTCTGTAAAATACTCGTATCATCGAAATGCGTTTTGCGTGAAACAGTAACAAAAAACCAGACGGAAGGTGAAGGAAATATTTGCGAGGAAATCTGCAAGCTTGAGAGTTCACCATAATGTTCTCAAAGACGTGTGAACTCGGCCAATCCGTACTTGGCCAGCGTGGCGGACTATGGCCTAAACATTTCTCATGCAAGTACATCCACGCTTTATAGTGGGATGGAATGGATTGAGATGGTGATTATGATGATTATTATTATTTATAGGAATTCATTATTCACGGTCGACTCTTACATAGATTCTGCTACTAATGACGCGATTATATTTTTCGGTTAGGCTGTATTCCATCGCTGTCCGTTTGCTGTGTGTGACCGATTAGTATACATTGTTATTCGGTTGGCCGTATTCGGTCCGAATCCGTATACGGTTATCAACTAGTGTTTGGTAACTAGGTTGGCCGTATTCGTGGTCAACGCAATCGGTCACTGATCTAATGTAAACGCGCCATTGAGTACAAAAATACGGGGGTCACCATACTTACATTCAGTGTGTGAAGACAGAATATTAATGCACAGTTTTCTTGCCGTCTCCAGTTTAGCGGTGAGCTTCTCGGTCAAAATGCACAATATCACCAAAAAGGCCAGTGTGTACGGAATTAACACGCTGACAACGAGTGTAGGGCAAAATACTACAACAAACTGAAAAATTTCCCGTCAAATAAACAACTAATTGTGAACTTTCTCAAGTTTACAATTTTCGAATCTCTCGATTTGAAAAGGTAATGGTCAATCGCGTACAAAGTGGCTATCGAGAATAACGGAAATGGAAAATAGATTATTATGTCTTACCTGATATTTAACCATTTCAATAATACTTTGAATTATAATCAAGTACCAAATATAGATTTGACATGTGTAGACAAATATCTGTAAATAAAAAATGGTTTTTTGAACTGTTTTTTTTAAATT
>DWLO01000580.1:0-19270 GCA_018245335.1 Dalla quadristriga | reverse complement strand
TCGGGGCAGACATTTATTTGGCAGATAAATGTTTGTACTCGGGTCTTGGGTGTGTTAAATTGTGTTGTTTTATGTATATGTCCGCCACCCGCAACACAAGGTTTCCTAGTGCGGGGGTGTGAGTGTGTAAAAGCGTTTATTTAAAAAAAAAAAAGCACATTTTTCAAAAGTCTGCTTAGATTATGACAATAATTGAAAATGTTAAAATGTGCGGGCGAGAAAGATACGACATGTGAGAGGCCTCTTAAAGCGTTTACAATTTAGTCAGTAATTGAAATCTTCAGTGCGAGTCTTTGAACCGGAACTGGATACACACTACCATATTGAGAACCAAATCTAGCGGGCCTTCCCGATATTACATATTTCGACAGGAATTCCCTTGAACAAAACGTAATTATTAAATGTAATCAAACCTTCGATTAATTCAAAAAAGGTAAATACGTTAACTGCCTATCGCGCGTAATCGACCAGCGTCACTCGTTTCGTTTAGTCGCTGGCGAAACATGGCCTAGTTTGCACACGATAATGTGTGATAATGTTAAATGCTTGCAATTCTCTCGTAGACGTATTTACCCAGGTATAGCAGTCGCAAACAAAATACACTTTCTCCTAAAAAAATAATTTGTAAATAACTCAGTAAGTACTAAAACCTCAGAACAAAGCCAGTCCATTGCAATAGAGCGCATATCGAAGAGGATCGGATTCTCACGGCCGAAGACGATATTCGCGGTCATTTGCCTTCGACGTACTAAGCGTTGTGTGCACAAATGGAGAAGGCGGTTATTGCTTATTTTGTTCACACTACTACTACTCCTTTTATAAGCAAACTAACAAATTTTCGCATTTATAATATTAGTAAGATGAGCCATTAATATCTATACTAATATTATAAAGATGTAAACGATGTTTGTTGCTCATATACCAGAATAACACGCAGGATTCTTTTTAACTACGGTGATTTTGAATAAGGTTGAATAGGGGATAAATATTTGTATTATAAAACGACTTATACGCGGGAGAGTCTTTTAATAGAAATATGCATATACTTCTCAGTTTATACACAGGGAGATTTTTTTAATTGGACTTGGTAGGCCAAATCCGAAATAGTCAAGGAATATCGAAGGATGCTGAGGCTCCGGGCCGATTAAGATAGAAACTAAAAATGTAGCGATGCAAAATTTTTTAAAGCAAGAATCAGCTTTTAAAAATTCAATTCCGAATATCTTCCTAATTCCTATTATATTCCTAACATCTTACAATAACTGTAATTACATTCCCAGTTTCTTTTATGGTCCTATTCGAGGTGTATCACTTATGTCATGGGCGGCAGCTGATGGGTGGAGCTGCATGCTTGTTTGCTATCCATATAAAAAAAAGAAAAAATATTTGAGAATAGCATATTGTTCCATGCTCAATTTCTCTCTCTCTCTCTCTCTCTCTCTCTCTCTCTCTCTCGCTCTATCGAACACATTCGATATTCCTGCAAAACGGTGTGCCTAGCGCTAATGCCGCATCCATGAATATTAGCTAGTTTTAACTTTCTATACATTATCTGCGCGTACGCCTCTCAGCGCTCTAGCCACGTTTATTTATTTAAATGTGCGTGAACTCGGCTCGCCTGAGCTCCTTTGTCTCGTACTCGTGTTACTAATACGGCCGGTTCTCTTCCTGGTCATCATGCCTACTTTAACTTATTTGCGTCTTCTTATAGGAAGCAACTTTAATATTGTTTGTCAAGACTTTATTATTTATCCAGGTGGATGATACATGATTATGATATTTACTTTCAGTTAAATATGGTAACGAGGAAGTGAGCTTCTGTTTTATCTTATGGGGCGTGGCACGTGAAATGTGTTAAGCGTTTTTGCTTTGCGGTTAAATACCCAGTTTGCACTTGGACACAATAATAATATTTAGGCGTATCTATGCCGATATCATTGTTGTCAATACAATACAACAATGATATCGAAGCACATTTTTCAGAAGTCTAGCTAGACAATAATTGAGAATGTTAGAATGTGCGAGTGAGAGAGATGCGAAATATCATAGTCCTTTAAAAAAAGCTTTCGTTCATCTTGAGCGTTCATCGCTCCAGCGTTCTCTATCACACTCGCGGAAGCACAAGCCAATAACCCAACGCAATCTTAAATCTTAAAGATTTTAACGTATTCTCTGGAATCGATGCGTCACTTTCTGTCCAATATCTTCACTAATTTAGTGCAGAATAAATTTAAACAGTCAGCGCCAAACTGACTTGAACTCTGTACAAACTGTACCGGTGTTAGGCCACTTTTGCACTGACAGCCTCTTGATCGAAGCTGAATCATCTCCAAAGCGCGCCCGTAAACGCAGTACAATGAGTGATTTGCAGAACTGCGTCGAGTAGAACTTTATTACCGCGTTGGACCCGATTTCAATGCTAAAAGGAAGCGGACGGGTCACGGACCAATCACGCAGGACTCACAGAGCACGGGTGTCCTCTCAGGATAAGAAGGGTTAGGCCATCGTCTACCATGCTGGCCAAGTGCGGATTGGCGATCATGCAGGTTTGCTCAGAATAATTCTTTCACCTAAAGCAGATTATATTCAATTAGGTAGGTACTTAAAGCGCATATAACTTAGAAAAGTCAGAGGTGCCTGTTATTTGAACCCAGGCCACAAGGCTATCATCGCTTATCGACCCTTGATAACGAGCTCTTATAAAGCCTACCAGCAGTGGTACCACCACAATACCTATTAACCCAAACATTCCGCTCAATCCGATAAAGTATCTTTCAAAACGAGTAGGCTAACAATTTAGTAATCTATGTCATTGATGTTTTTTACATTTTAGTTGCGACGTGATTCAGGCCACAGCCAATCTCTGGGGTCATACACCCACACCGGCGACTTCTCATTGCGCTTAGGCCCTACGCACATTATCGACAGCTCTTTCTAATCGTCAGTTTTGTTTTAGACGGATTTCATGCGGGGTTTATTTAAAATAAATGTGATTTGTGTGTGAAAAATTTGTTGCACCCATCCTCTTTCCATTCTCAGGTCTGTTGAAAGAGATTTGTAGTAGAAATAAGCAGTACCTTTGTACACACAAGTTTTAAGTTTTTACGAGTACAAAAATGATTAAATAAATAAAATAGCCAGCGAACATGCAGTGCCACCAACCGCTATAAGTAGACTTTGCGATGGACTATTAGTCAGTAAGCTAATCCTGTTGATAAATAAAAAAATAGCAATATTAGTTGGTAAGTATTCGTTAGTAATTGGTCGTTGGGAATTAAGACTGTTGGTGTAAGAAGTCTGTTGTAAGTCTGGTGAAATAAGTGTACAATCCTGTTGGTATATATTAGCAACTGTTGGTATATATTAGCAATTATCCTATTAGAAGCTGGTCGCCGATGCGTTGCTACCCCTGAGGACCGAGGTGGTCGCCACTTGTATTAGTCTAATCGGCATCGTAGAAAAACAATTATTCCTCGGCAGAAACGGATGTGACAGTGGTACCACCCAGGGCGAACCTTATACAGGTTCTACTACCTGTTCCTGTCTGAAATATTAACACATTTCCTTTTCTCAACTTTAAATAGTACTAACAGTTCACACAGCAGTGTGGTGGTGGTTTACTTGATATATTTTATTGAAACCGAAGATGATTTTTCAAACAAAAAAAATTCTGACAAACACCCATATCGCGGTATTACACCGTCACCGTTGGCTATGCACCAACAGAGAGGAAAGTCTCAAGCTGTATTATCTTTAATTATTGTGAAGTCACGCAAGATCTTTATTAAATCAATGTATACAACATTGCAGAAATATGTTAATTGAAAAATATATAGTTATAGTAATATAGCAAACAACGAGGCAACGCTGCAAGCGTTTTGGGCACTATGCCACATGGAGGAGTTTTGGATGACATTTCATTAATAATTTTTAGGTTCAGTCTCTATTAATTGAATAATTTATTTATTTTCCATATCTAGTTTGAAATGTGCCTATTGCCTTAACGCTATTGTGGAATGGTCGAACAATGCCATAAAGATGGGAAAGCCGCATTTCTTATAACAATTTATGGGTAATGATACCTATCTCTAACTGAAGGTACTGTCATTTGCTTTGTGCTACACATTCAATATCCAACGGCTTAATCAGGTG
Source organism: Dalla quadristriga (assembly GCA_018245335.1). NCBI lineage: Eukaryota > Metazoa > Arthropoda > Insecta > Lepidoptera > Hesperiidae > Dalla > Dalla quadristriga. The sequence goes on along the minus strand of DWLO01000580.1, from coordinate 15,118 downwards.
TGTTTTATTTCTTTACTGAAGAACTAAAAAACGGATACGTGTATCAGCGTGCCCCGCGAATGAAGTAACACTTTTATGCTATGGGTTATGTTATAAATAAATATGAATTTGAATTGTTAAAACTTAATTAATAACCTAATAAACGCTTAGACAAACGCTTACTTACACACTCACACCCCTGCACTAGGACTAAACATCACAATTTTGCACACCCAACTAACATTACAGGATTGGTTAACTGACAGTTCCTTGTTCAGTGCTATTCGAAGATTGTCCCAGATGTTTTTGGCCGTCAGTGGATGGTGGGACTGCATGCTCGTTTGCTATTCTCACAATAAAAAAAATAAAAAAACTCAAGTTAGCAATATGGATCGTTTCTCGAGTTGATATAGAGACAGAATAAAAATGCTAAGGGGAGAACTAGATACACAAATAATAATAATAAACGCTTACTCCCCCGCACTATGATTCCGTGTTCCGGGTGGCGGACACATAACTACAGCAAAGCCACCAAAGACCGGAGTACAATATTTTATCTGCCAAACAAATGTTGGCCTCGACAGCAAAATATCTGTTGAAGGTATTTTTTAAACGTAATTATATAAATATTACAATTCCATGAACCCATTGTATAACTTAGTAGAAGTATTGAATAGGTTAAACAACTTATTAAGTATTCGAAAGCGGAGAGAAAACAGCATTCCTGGATTCGATTGTGAAAGAATTTACAACAAGATCGTCAGTGAGTCGGCGTCGCACTACTATAAGTATAAAATAGAATACGATCATTGCTTCAGGCAAGTGTGTGGGTGAATATTATTGGCAGCTCTTCGCAGCGACAACCAGACTTTAAGCTGGCCACTAAACGTACGACTGGTTTCAATGAACCCTCCGCCACAACTGACTAAATATTATTACCCACCGCATTTCTTAGAAAGCGGCTTCTGCAAACGCAATCCGAGATCATTTTGTGCATGGCGGGCTTTAGTCCGTTCTGGATGCAGGAAGACTCCACAAATAAAATATGTGACTGGAAGGCGACGGCGAGGTGGAGGCTTCGCAGGCTAGTGTGAGGGAGACGTCCGATAACGATCGCACGTGTGGGAAAGGGATGTAAGGTTGGCTATCTGGAGAAACGCGAGCACCTCGTTTAATCGGTACGCGTTTCGTTTTGTAGGATAAAGGAAAATTTGCGAAGCTTTAGTTACTTATAAGATTTTGTTTTCTTCGTGACTGTAAATTATATTTTTATTGATTTCAAGGATTTTTTTCTAATTGTAATCATTGAGAATGAAATGTTTATACATAGACAGATATTATAGTCTACTTTCATTAACAAAGTACATAATATATACTTAGGTACTTATAAAATTGATATGGTTTAATTGTATGAAAAAGTTTTAATCAAAGACCAAATTCTACATCCAGATGTCTTTTCGCTAATACATTTTTTATTATTAATTATTATTATCTAAGCCGCAAAGAATAAATATAAATTGACAAGTTTATTACTTTAGCGAAATTTAAAATCCAAATACTGAAATACTTATGCCAAAATTAAGTAAATAAAAAAAGATTAACATGTACCTATCTATTATGGTTTCGTATTTCCCTAAACTGCCCCATTTATAAACACTCTGTATACCATGAGTGTATACAGAGTGTTTATAACTATTTTGCCTGATTATTGTTTTATTAGTTGAATGTGAAGGTTTTACATATACTGTGGCTAAAAGCGCTTACAAACAAAAGTGCCTAAGTTATTGCCCGATGCGGACGCTCCTCGCTACATATTGTCATACCACACTCGCCCGGCGCACGCATTACTACTCGCTCGGATAGTGTGTATCTTTTTATCTTTGAAGTGAAGAATTACCAGGTGGTAGGACCCGTATAGGTGTAGGTGTTCCCGGGGCGGTACCACCGCTACACCTATTTCTGGAATGGAATATTTGTTTTCAACAATTGTGTTCCGGTCGGAGTGGTGTGGATGCCGGTTTCACTTACCTATACCAGAGGCGACCATTTCAGTTCTCAAGGGTAGCAACGCATCTGTGACCACATTCGAATGCAATGAAATGAAATTCTTTAATTTTGTATTTCCATTATCTCCCAATTTATACTTAGGTATGTTTCTTGACTATATCATCTCGAACTGCATAAGAAGGAAAACATGATAACGTGAAATATTCTTAATATAAAAAATCATGAAGTGAGCTTTAATTATTTACTTTTCTCCTTGCCACCGCGATAATTTTACAAATTAGTGCACGAAATTATGTTTATAACATATTCAAACAATATACCTAAATCGATACAATGTTTTGACCAATTCCATAAAGTAGTTTTCAAAAAAGAAAAAAAATGCTGTTGGGTGCTAACGTCCTTCATTTCAGAACGCGCGCTCAGTATACCTATCTCACAGTTGCTGCATCTGCATCTCTCGCATGCAGAAAGTAATGCTATCTAGGCGATGTGTCTAATTCATAGACAAGGGCGTATAGGTGTAGGTATTTTACATCAATACATCACCTTAAGCAACACACTTTACCGGCCGTACGCGAAAACTGTTCCGTAGAGACGCGGACCGGTGGAATCTTTGCAATAAAAGTAGCAGTCGCGCGTCAGCGAATAGGTGGCACGAAAAGAGTCACTCGGCCGCGTTATAGGTTGCCACCGCTACCCAGCCACCCACTAATCGGGTACGAAGTTGTTCCGTGCAAATGCTAGTCGCAAAAGCAAAGACGTAGCCTAATGTTACACACAAATCGAAATGTACACGGACTGACTTTCATGTACGGGTGAATAATAATTTTCGTTTGTATAGAGTTCTGAAGTGTATGTAATTACCTCATGATGAAATAAAAATTATTGATTGACTGTCGCAGGCCTGGCGCAGGCCTGGCGCAGGTGTTTAGGTTACTCCCGAGTCTAGTACACTGGTGTATGAAACTACGTGGTGACCTCCCCTCACTCATAGACGACGTCATGACAATCCTGAACCACGCAATAGAAACACACAACCTTTTAATATCATAAATGAAAACAAGGAAGGATGGATGGCCGGATGTATTTTACTTATTTACGGAAAAGCTACTGAAAGGATGAAAAATGTGCAAAGATTACTTTACTTTTATTCTTTACTGTGTTAAACACTAACTTAAATTGAAAATTTTAATTAGATTTATGAAGCCTTTGGTCCCCAAATTAGTTCGAAACTGACTTACAGAAACCAGCGTCTTGATAACTTGAAACCTAAAAGTAGACTAAACAGATAATTGGCGCATCCTCGCCAAGTTCACGCCACATCAGCGCCCTCTGTGTGATTGCACCTAAACGTCTTTAGCTAAGCTAAAGCACACATAATACACATTTCAAGCTCATCCCTAAGCAACGCCGTATTACCCGGCTAAATGGAGAGATAACAACAACGGATCGTTGTTAAATGAACCTGACGCTAAACACTGAGTAATGTCTACACAAGCTGAACTTCTGACTTTTTTTTTTAGGTTTAAGAAAACTTTATTCTCATTAAGAATTACAAATTCGCTTACATGAGAACTATACTAATACATTGTTAAAATTAGGGTACATTGCAAAAGTTGGACAGTGGTAAAGAAAGTGGAGTTGAAGCGGGTAGAACATGAACTTTGAAACATGCATCTAGAGAGACTGGAAGCGGCACATCATGCCGTTACTATCATCAACATCAGAGAATTCTATGAGCGCGACAAAATAGGACTAGGCGAATTTGACTCGAGGCGTGTCTCAGGATGAGGTATCGCCGGGTCGGCGCGCAACTGACTCTACCCTGGTCTACATTTCTATGTAAACGCGGTAGCAAATAAATGTACAGTAGCCTTAGTAGCAGGCACCTGTGCGGACCTAAAACAGGACCTAAATCTATCCGCTTTCGGTCACAAACGCTACTGACGATGATGAAAAGCTACCTCCTCATTTGTGGGGAAAAACGCAACCGTGGGCTGCTGTAATGGACGGAACCCATTCACCATTATTAAAAGCAACGCGTAGTATTCAGTGCAAACGTTTGCAAGCAATCAAGACCCACATCTACAAGAGCTGATATTTTGACAAGTCTATTTTTCAAGTGACATGATCAATCGCAGAAGCACATTCTCAGTGTGTATCGTAGGTATGGTCTTATACATCTAAATACCTTCTGGTGTTACGGACTTCTGGATGCGTCCTACTGCGAACGAGCAAGCTGAGGCTTAAGTCCTTGTAGAATAGAGGACAGAAAGGAAATTTAGGTTCAAACCTCACACGAAATCTATTTCGGCGAGAAAAATAATCCTTTTAACTTTTAAGTAAATAAAGTTGGTGGTTGGTGTACATTCATCTCACGGCCAAGAGCACAGAAGTAATTATGGTATAGTTAACTCATTTTTACCTTTTTAGACCGGTTGTTCATACCATACCGCTATTACCATACGTAGAGTAGGTAACTGTTTCTAATCCTGTGAAACATTTGAAACAGGCCGTAGTGACTAAGCTCTCCAATATCTTATTTTTGGGCTTACATCGTTGCTCGTCACCATATAGCGAAAAGACAAGTGCCTTACAAAGGACACCTGACCACATTAGCACAAGAATGACGGTCAAGGCGAGAATGCGTCTAAGAATCATAAAAATGCTTAGTGCGATGTCGACGACCGATCTACTTTGCGAGCAAATGATCGTACCTACCTACATCAACCGGGTTTTTATGTTCGCATATTGAACTATTCCACGTCGAAGGCCTGATAACCGATTGTGAAGAAAGGTCCCCGAATGAAGCTACGACTCGGAAAAAGGAGCGCAGGTCGTCCCCCGACCAGGTGGATTGCCGACCTAAAGAAGACAGTGAGAAACAGCTGGATTCAAACAGCACAGGACCGCACGGAGTGGCGACAATTAGGAGAGGCCTATGTGAAGTTAGAATAAATAGCATGACGAGAAGTCAGCTCTCGGAATAATTGCAAGTACAGCTGTGGACCTATTTGTAAAGGCTGATTGATGAATGGATGGATGAATTAAACATATAATATAGCCAAGGCCACGGTACATCTTTTGTTTCAAACACTATTTAAGTTTAAAGACAGCGACATTTCGCGACAGCATAGTTGCAGCACAATATCTACAACTGTCCATGTTAAGACCATGATAAATCATTGCATAATACATATTTGACTCGATCGCACTATGTGGTAGTCTCATTGCGTACGACTTTGATGTTTCAATATATTTGTTTACACCTTGATTTATATTATCGCCAAATATAAATAACAATATCAATAATTATTATAATAATGAGAAATATTGGGCGGTAAGGTTGCCTCCACCCACGATACAATGAACTTGGCGAATTCGTTTTGTCAATGTCAACCGGAAGTTACCATAATACCAACTTACTCGTTGGTAATTAGTTTTTACATTCGCGTCCTGGTTAATGTTTGGAATTAATTTAATATTTAACGCCGTCCAGTTTATTGATAACGAATTGAGTAATATTGAATATGCAAGTTAAAGTTATAAACCTGAATAATAAAATTGTACGCCACAAACGTACTGAACGGAACTGTTCGATATTTTATTAATGCGTTGAATTTTACTAAATTTGTAACTGAACTGAACTGCATACAAGGTCCGCTTGGCGATTATACTCGTAGGTTCACATAACATGGAGGTAAAATATCGACGTTTTAATCTTTAGTATATTATAGTGACATCATAATATACAGTCAATCATACATAACAATTCACATCACTCACGTAATATATTACAATACATACAATAAAAACCCACAGTCTACAAGAATTTCTTATAAGTATGCGGTTTGTGAGGATTTAACATGTACACTAAAAACATATAATTTTAAATCTGTAGGTAATAGATATTCTTATTTAAACCGATATTAGTACATGTACTTTGTCATATTATTTATTATATCTTACTGGGTAGCTATACCTAGTTGAGTTCAGTTCGGGCAATCTACTCTGGCATCAGTTCCACGTTGCCTGACTCTAGTGTCTGTCTGTTATATAACGGTCAGCTCCCAACGTTGCAAATCTTCCATAACTACCTAACACCGTTTCAACATACTAAATGCCAATACCTACTCCAGTACATAATAATAGTACAGTGCAGTCTGACTGTTAGCGTACCTTAAACGCTGACTTTATGGAGGGTTAGTATACTGCAAAATTTTGATGCCTGATAGAGTTATATGATTGAGTGATTGAAACCATATCTTTGTCTGAAACCTAATTAACTAATCAATCTGCCTTGATACTCTAGTACAGTTGTAAATATAGGAATTGGAGTCGAACGTTAGAACTAATAGGAGATTAGGATTTTAGAACACAACATTTCCTTTTAAAAATAATTTTCTCCAGGACTAGTTGTTTCTTATGAAAAATTGCCTCCGGCACATTTTCATTTCTTAGCCTCCACAAAATCAAATCAAATTTTGTTGTTTATTTTTACTTGACTACTTTTCAATTCGTCGCAAATGCCATGTACCTACTTGCAATGCAAATTCCAAGACCAAATGATTGTACTACATGTAACATATTATTATATTTGTACATGTATATATTTTATATAATCATATGTTATATACAGCACGTACTAATGGAAAAGTGTAAACATTACGGCTAGGTACATCTGGGGGCAGCGTACAAATTTATTGTGCTCTTCTTAGCATTGGACTGTTCAGTGTCCACTACTAAGTAATTAGTACTTAATCCTCAAAAAAACTCAATCAACACTTATGTTGTCAATATACGATTATGCACGGTTTGACATTTAACACATTACAATCCGCTAGGATTTCTTTTTGTTTGTTTAAATAAACTACGAAAATATAAATGTATCAAACCAGATGAAACACTATATCAGACTGATGTGACAGGCGAAGCGGCATGCCCAATTTTATGAACCGGTTTCCGTGTCATCAAGGCCTGGCGGTGGTGGTGAAATAAGCCGCCGATTTACAACCAACGAAGTCGATCAAACTGGCTTCTTGTATATTGAAATGTTGTAGTAAATGTAAGTGTTGTACACTTCACCATTCGTAAGGTTTGTTCTTGCATGTTGTCTATTATGGTGTGCTACGCAAAGCGAATCAAAGGGGTTCAAATCCCAGACTATCCCTATCCTATCCCTTTTATTTTATTTATATTTTATATATCCTATCACTTTTCTAATTTATGTGCGCTTTAAGTACCTAATTGAATATCATCTGCTTTCGGTGAAGTAAAACATCGTGAGGAAACCTGCATGCATGTGAGTTCTCCATTATGTTTTCAAACGCATGTGAAGTCTGCCAATTCGCAATTGGCCAGCGTGGTGAACTATGGCTCAACCCTTCTCATCCTTAGAGGACACCCGTGCTCAGTAGTAGGCCGTTGATGGGTTGTGATGATGATGATGGCGCATGAAACGATATTTTACAAAATTTTAACTGAGGTCATTAGTAACACATGGTACCCACTACGTTGTAAATTAATGGAAAGCAACAGAAATGGGTCAAATGGGTGCTTACAGATTGTAACTCGATTAATGATTATTTTTCTCTGTGTGTGTGTTAGTGTCATGCATGAACGTCGATTGTTGACATAATTGGAAAGAACATCATAGCATATTCGTGAGAGAAAAACAACTGAAACGGTTAATTACATTTATTTTGAGTAGCTACGTTTGTAAATAACAAGCAATCGCCAAGTCAACATCTTGCGACACTTTAATAGTTGTCTCCGTCCGGGCTAATCGTATTAGTGCTGCTCAGACCTTTCGCAAACCCTGGGCTCGACGCGCAGTAAATTAGTAACCAGTGATAGATGTTGATTGCATTTCGTAACAAATGCTCACATCTTTCTGTATCCCTAGTATAAGCTAGCAGTATAAAATTAGACGTATACAATTAAGATTCCATGGTGCCCCCATTTTATAAAACATTCGATTACCAATATATGGGTCATATTCGTAATAAATGGCTTGCTAGTTTAGACTGAGAAGTTGCCTTTATAGAAATGACACTCACAAATAAATCAGATTAAGCTTTGTCTCAGACCAAAAGAAAAATAACTTTGTAGGAAAGTAAACGCACTTTTATTTTATTTTGGTCGATACCTGCCTGCTGTTATAAAACACGGAGTTGGACTTATATAAATGGCCATTAACTTAACTGTTTTTATCATTTCCGAGAATACTGTAACATTTTTCCCAGATTCAAAGTGGGTTTCTGAACTCTCCGATAGACACGCGACGCGAAGTAATGTGCGGCGAATAACGCAATCTGTTATTACGAACTACATATTTTAAAGATTCAACGCAGAGACTTATCATTGTGTCCATCAACATTGAACTGAACATCAATTTATCATTAGAGCGCTGGAGAAGAGCGATTGGACATGCGAAATAAATCTAACTTGTTTATTGTAATTGTTGTACTGAACGTTACTAATTTCATTTGCCAAAAACAAGTCTCGGCTTAAATTCACGATTTAACTCCACGGCAAAAGTTTAAGACATTTTGCCTTATTGAGTCAAATTGGCTGCAGAAATCTTTGTGTGTTGTGTTGTCTTTGTTCACAACCCATCAATACACTCTGAGCACGGGTTTTCTCTGAAGGTATAGGCCAAGGTCATGGCCAACAAGCTGGCCAAGTGCGGAGTGGCAAACTCCACACGCTTTTGTGAACTTTATGGAGAACTGAACTATGCTGTGTCTTTATTTGTTTATTTTACTCTTTATTGTACACCATAACAAAATTGTTATGGATCATACAAAAACACTTAAATTGTAAGGTACAAGGGTGGTTTTATCTTCACTAAAGAGGAATGGTGCGTTTCGTCTTGATATAAGGATTGCAGTTACTATTGTATGTTTTATAGGCCAGCAGGTAATCTGGAACAAAAAAGGTTACAAACTTCTACCTATCTTATCCTACCTTGCTATCTTAGCTACCTATCTATCTTTGGTAAGAAATGATCAATATAATTTGTAGAATTTGTAACATGATGCATATTACAAATTATGTGTACTATGTATTTTCGTGCGCTATTATTTTAGGATTGAACTATTTACTAATTGTTACTATCAGTAACAAAAATATTTCAGTTGTGAGATATTATTATTACAAAATATAAAAACCTAAAAATGTAAGGTGTACACGATTGTATTTTAACGATACTTCATACATCCAAATTGATTCAGACGGTAAGATGTTATGGTTGATTAAAGAAACGGATACACATACATACTCCAACCCCGAAAACATAACATTCCTTTTTATGAGCAGTCGAGTAATGAACAGAAAATTACCAAAATAACCACAGGTCGCTGACGATCTGAAGAAAACAGCGGGATACCGATGGATTCAGAGGGCATAGGACTGGTCGGAGTGGCGTCGATTTGGGAAAACCAGCAGTGGACCTCTAAAGGCTGGTTGGACCTAAATAAAAATCATTCCGGCACGCATGTGTGACGTGTCCCCCATTATATGGCAATAATCCGAAACTATTTACGGCTACTTGACACTCACATGATTCACGTGAAATTGATGTGTAATCGCTTGCTCATCGGATTCATGCAGTCGGTGCAATAGAGATTCCCAGTGGCTTGAGTAAATTGAAGATATAAATATGTACACTGGACCTGGACTTGACCTGGACCTAGACATAACCCAACCTGGACTTCGGTTAGGACGGTGGCACCACAATGACCAATCCTGTGCCCGTCTTTATGCACCTGGTTACAGAACAGATAACGACATGGCCCACCTAAACACATTGCACGCTTAATTATATACAGGCCTAATATGACATAGGCTCGAATTGAGTTACGCACACTCGCACGTTTCTGTTAACATCATTTTTGATTTCAAATTGAATAACAAAGAAATTCGTCTTCTTTGTTGACACAGCGTAACATGAGTCTCTTTCATTCTAATGTGTTTTTGCACCGGACAAAATTGCAGAATGATTTTTTGCGCATTCCCAAAAATCTACTTTTTTAAGTTTAGCCAGTATGAAATAAAGCGTGCGACATGCAGCGAGACGTATTAACGGCCGTGTTAATGCAAATATTTCAAATATTGCAATAATAATTTACAAACTGTCTAAAACAAACTAGGTTCTTAAAATATTAATAGCATCTCACCTCCATCGGCGGTTCGTGGTTGCATAGTCACGATTTTCAACAGCTCTTGTTTTCTTCTAATTTTATGTCACGTAAAATGTATTGGTTTTATGCTAAACACGATTTTCACTAGCTGTTGCCGTAATACAATATCAAAGTGTTATAGCCGGTATTTTGTGTTGACAGTGAGATAAGATATTCTCTCCAAATAGAATCATGAAATGGCAAGATTAGTGTAAATGCAAACTCATTTTGTATTATTCTAGTCAGGATTACTCGGAATATGTCCATCCGCGTGTACGACCGATACCTATTTAGTGCGTGAATATGAAACAACAGCAGTTTTGCCAAACGTATCATCATCATCATCATCACCGGCCCACTATTGAACACGGGTATGCTGTGAGAATGAGTTTAAAAAAAAAGAAAATTTGGGAATTAAAGGAGCACACATGCAGATTTCGGCACGATATTTTCATGAGATGTATAATTGAAAAATCAAAGGCTTGCTCTGCTCATGAGTGGGATGCTGAAATCATAACCACAAAAACGTGGTTATGTGATTGGTGATTGGTGTGGTATGGAATGTGATTATGCCAAAAGAGGGCAGTAAAAACTGCCCTCTTTTGGCTTAGTAACAAACTGTAGGGGTTAGTACAAGTCTGTAGCCTGTAGGTCAGAACAGTAAAGACCATTTTCCACTAGACTTATACCACGCCTTTGTTTGCAACCACTTCAATCAAATAACACTTTTTCCACAACCTAGATACTGTAACGCACTCTACCATAGTCCCTAGTCCAGTTCGGATTCTAATTCTCTAGGATTTCATGCGTGTTTGCGGTATCCATAGCATACATAACCCGTTTAACTTTATTATTCCTCTGTTGCAGGACATTCAGTAGCAGTAGCAGCAGCGGAAAAGACTCCAGCATTGGGAATGCGTCCCCGGGCGAGGGTGCTGCGGACGACATGAACCGCGAGAACGTGTCCAACAAGATCGCCGCCGGCATGGACCGCTGGCAGAACACCCTAGAAGAGATGATAAACCTACGTTCTACCAATAACCAAGTGTTCAAGGACAATTATTGGGTGAGTACAACTAGTTTTATCCGTCCTTCCGTCTACCCTGGAGACCAGGCGGGTATCCATATCGTTACAATTTGAAAATGTTAAGCAACATCAGGTGCGTTTCGAAGTTGAATGGGTGACTGCCATAATTTTCAGGAGCTCTGCCGTGCCTCGAAGGGATCTTTAATAAGTAGATACCAGTGTTTATCGTTAGATCGCAGTCGTTAAGACCTCTGGTTATCCACTCACTAATCCACCAGTCTGCAATGGGACAGCGTTGTGGAGAACGCTCCAGGCCACCATGCTGTGGGCCACTAATGCGTCGTAGTCATTCTGCACTTAAGTAAAAGAGAAAATTAGATTGATCGTTACATAGACATTGTAAATTACCGGCAAAGAATACTATACTACAGTGCGGATTGGTAGAGGGGTAAGTGGGCAATCTTGAGTGTCGGAAAGTTAGGCCCCCCGAAGGTTTCCGACGAGCCTAAGTCCGACGGCTTAACGTGACCTCCGAAGGAAAGCGCTTATAAAATGTTTGTACCGGGGCAGCGGGCACCGGGCACCCCATCCAACTGCGTCATCTGTTACGATTGACACTCGCCGCGCGACTATGAGCGCTTCGTACGTAAGACTTCGTTCGAACGTACAGAATATTGTAAACTATGCTCTTCATTTTCACTCTTCAGCCTTACAAAATAAATGCAAATGATTTATTAACTCGTAACTCTGTGACAATAGTATCGCGATGTTTGATGCGAGATAATGCAAAAAGTGCGCGCAGGCATACAGCGTAACAGAAAACAAGTCGCATGATAATCATTATGCCTACGACTTTCACGTCACCTGATCTCGGTGACAAATTGTTAACGCCAGCGATTAGCTATGTCACATTATTAGTAGTAGTATTCTAGTAGAATATTAGTTTTCAGTGAAATTCTGGTGCTGGAATTGGTGCTGGAACTAAGGAAATGTAACGGAAACCGAGCAGCAGCGTCCTCTGTGCAACTACCATCTACTGCAATCACCAACCCGCCTGCCCAAGCGTGGTGATTATGGGCAAATCTTCCTATTGTTGGGAGAGGCCGCTAGTTCAGCAATGGACTGTATCCTAGGCTGTGGATGATGATGCACATGAATTTCTGTTTGGCTGAATTTGGCATGTGACGAAAGTATTTAAGCCGGACGAAGGCTTACGACAAGGCTCTAACGATAACAACAAGGACCGTCTGCAATTAATCTTATTACTCGAATTTCATCTTGAAAACTGACCAAACGTAACACTATTTGGCTTTTTAATTCTATCTGCCCATCCTGCTGTGAATCAAAATGCGTACAACGAATCGTATAAAGCAAGCTCCATATACGTGCAAGTTTAATTTTTTATTTTCATTAAGAATCAAATTCATGTTAACATAAATTCAACGCGGACGAAGTCATGGGTAACAGCTAGTGTATTATAATTTATAATACTTACCCAAAATGTTTTACAATACACCGACTTGTTACTGCATCAGGAAATTCAAAATAAAACATTTGTGGTTCATTACGCATGTGCTATGTATTGAGTCACTATGTATTGATACTGACTCCACATCGCATTACGAATAAGAAATGATGATGCACATTCTACTAAACGTAACAAAAAACAATTAAATAATATATTAATGCATTGATTAACTCTTTAATGTAGACCAAATGTAAAAGAAATTTAAACATAGTAATAAACTTACTGCAGGTAACCTTGTAGTTAGGAGTACCTAAACAAAAAGACTTTATAAAATTTAATCAGTTGCTCAGAAAAAGATAACAAGATAAGCACAAGAGAAGAAATCAGAAGAGGGAATTCAGGAATGAGTTGAAGTTGAAGGCTTGGGGTTGATTATTGAAGAAATTTAAAGAAGGAAGGAAGGTAGGGAAGAGGTCTTACACACTCACACGGACTCACATCCCCGCACTAGAATTCCGTGTTGGGGGTGGCGGACACACAAAAAACAACATAATTTAACTCTCTAGACCCGTACAACCATGTATCCGCCAAATAAATGTCTGCCCCAAGAATCGAAATCGGGACCCACAGCTCGTCAGCAAGAATCACTGGCCAACGCGCCACTGTGTCGTCGAATACATTATTGTTCTCAAGATTATTACAATCTGTAGCTAAGTGAAAGCGGTTTTTCATAATTGAGATGATGCTGTGTTTACTGTTTACACTATTTATACTCATTATTCTCAGCTCAGCAGTAATTCTTGCAAGTAACCATCTGGTGAACTTTCGAACGACTTAAGGGTGCGCTAGTCGGATTCTGATGTGATTGTTTTGATAATTGAAAAAACACACTAGGTAAAGGTATATTTTCATACTCACACCCTCACACCAGGATTCCGTGTGTTATTTTGTGGTTGGGAAAGGTAAAATAACTGTTATAATTTTATGCTTTATTAAAATAACAAAAAAAATATTTGGTACAAAAGGTGGACTTATTGCTAAAAAGCAACCACCACCTTCCTTCCTTCCTTCCACCTTTGATGAGAATGCACGCAGATTTGACGAGAATGCTTTTGCATTCTCTTTTGCTTCAAATCTGCGATAAGCAGGGAAGAACTCAAAATAACAAATGAATTTTTACATAAGTAGATGACAAATAAAGTAAACTACAACAAAATATAAAAAGTCCAAACAAAATACTTATAAATTGTTGTAATTTTGCCCACGTCTTCTTAGTCAGGGCCATTGCCAACGCGCCACGGAGTCCTCTAAAAAGTCTAAAATAAATACTTACAATAGGTAAGTAAAGTTTTAAAAAATCTGCCAAGTGCCTAAGTGATTCAGAGTTTTATTTATTGAGCACAAATTGCCGTAAAGTAAATGATAATCGTACCACGAAACACATCGTCCGAAATAGTTTACAAAGTTCAAAGTTGGCGCAATAAAAATATGTGCTATTTGGACGCCGGCCCACTATTGCTCCGTCATGCTCATAAACTCATGATTGGCGCTTACAAAACAATTTTAGCATTCTATTATAATGTCACTCAATAATAACTATAATAAGATAAAATAACTAAGTATCCAATTTTTCAATAACTACTTACTTAAGTCAATACTATAAGTAGCAGGTTTCTACTACTTATGATAATAAATCCATAAAATGTTCTTAAGGGCTAATAAACTGTCATTCAAAGCAGTTATACGGAGGCGATCATTAAATTTCGCCACAATCAACCTCACCACCGATCTAACTACCAATTGCCTCTACGTTACTTAATTTTGCTAATGCCAATTTATCCACTTTAATTGTGAGCCAGTGTACCTATACTTAAAAGCAAAATTGTATATGGGTTGTGTTGCTAAGGGTTCACTTGCGTATAAATTTATTTCGAAAATTCGTGCCCTAAGGTGGTGGAATGTGGTGTTTTAGTTTGTATGGAAAAAATGCTTTCCACGCGAGTGAGGCTGCAGGAAACAGCTTGTTTTATAAATAAAGAACAGGTAACAAACATTGGAGCTTACTGCAGCATTTGTAATCAGTGGATACAAATGTAACTGGGTCCTTTACGTAACAGTAATGAGCAAACAATACCGGGTTAGCCGCGATTAAATTCTACGATAATTGAGATAAATAAGGTACGAGTAGGTACCTACCCTACATGACTTTTGTAAACTTACATTGTGTACCTGCTGATCTACTTTGCCAAGTGGCCTTCTAGCAGCGCAGACCTTTTATTTTCCTTTTTAAAAAAATGAGGTTGTGTTCGAGTATGTCGTACTGTAAAGGGTGGTGGAGTATGCTCTATATCTCCTCATTTGTGAAATGAAATGAAAATATTTATTTCGTCATAAGGTACAGGCGGCACACTCGACGAATGTCATGAAACAGTATTAAAATAAGTAATATCTAAA